>JALPQI010011877.1:0-35494 GCA_025490895.1 Thaumatotibia leucotreta
GTCTTATCAACTATGTGATGCTGATGTGGAAGCCGTGATACGGAGCTGCAAGGACCTGGTGACGTTGGAATTTCAAGATTGCGATGGTCAGTGGTTAATTTTTTATGAAGAATTTATTTAATTCTGAAAGTAATTAATGTGATTGATGACAAGAGAAATAACGAAAATCAAAAACCAGTTCCGGAAGCTTTAAATCAACGTATAAATACCTAAATAACAAATATAAAACTGAGTTGGTTCAGTATTTTTACACATACATACACATTGGTGGTGGTTCTACACTTTAATTCTTACTATTTTGTATGTTATTGAAATTAATGCCACTTGGTATAAAAACCGGCCAAGTGCGAGTCGGACTCGCGCAAAGGTACGTACCATTCGTACCGTCCGTACCATTATCAATCGTGAGCGTCAGAATGACTGACCAAAATAGCGGATCAGTGTTAGAGTACCATCATAATTTACTACCTATTTGCTACTATTTACTACCTATGTTCACATATTTGCTACCTAAGTTTTAAAAAAGAAATAAATTTAATTAAGTGGGCAGTCATTCTGACGCCAGGATGACTGCCCACATTTATTATTTCGTGGTTAGACCCTATATTTTACAACTTTCTATGTACTATGATTTACTACCTATTTGCTACCTAAGCATATATTTTTTCCAGATTTTTTTGACAATAAATGTCGATTTTATAAGCATTTCAAAAGTATCATAATAAATAGTAGCAAATAGGTAGTAAATTATGATGGTCACTAACAAATTTTTTTTTGTTCAGAATTTGAAATGGTTCTAAAATCGACATTTTTTGCCTAAAAAATCAGGAAAAAATATATCTTAGGTAGCAAATAGGTAGTAAATCATAGTACATAGAAAGTTGCAAAATATTGTGGGCAGTCATTCTGACGTCAGAATGACTGCCCACTTAATTAAATTTATTTCTTTTTTAAAACTTAGGTAGCAAATATGTGTACATAGTTAGTAAATAGTAGCAAATAGGTAGTAAATTATGATGGTACTCTAACAAATTTTTTTTTGTT
The DNA here is from genome assembly GCA_025490895.1 of Thaumatotibia leucotreta. Lineage (NCBI taxonomy): Eukaryota > Metazoa > Arthropoda > Insecta > Lepidoptera > Tortricidae > Thaumatotibia > Thaumatotibia leucotreta. Next base: position 1,045 of record JALPQI010011877.1, read on the forward strand.
CATAATTTGAAATGCTTATAAAATCGACATTTTTTGCCAAAAAAATCTGGAAAAAATATATGCTTAGGTAGCAAATAGGTAGTAAATCATAGTACATAGAAAATTGCAAAATGTAGGGTCTAACCACGAAAAAATAAATGTGGGCAGTCAGAATGACTGCCCACTTAATTAAATTTATTTCTTTTTTAAAACTTAGGTAGCAAATATGTGAACATAGGTAGTAAATAGGTAGTAAATTATGATGGTACTCTAACAAATTTTTTTTTGTTCAGAATTTGAAATGCTTATAAAATCGACATTTTTTGTCAAAAAAATCTGGAAAAAATATATGCTTAGGTAGCAAATAGGTAGTAAATCATAGTACATAGAAAGTTGTAAAATATAGGGTCTTACCACGAAATAATAAATGTGGGCAGTCATCCTGACGTCAGAATGACTGCCCACTTAATTAAATTTATTTCTTTTTTAAAACTTATGTAGCAAATATGTGAACATAGGTAGTAAATAGTAGCAAATAGGTAGTAAATTATGATGGTATTCTAACAATTTTTTTTTGTTTAGAATTCGAAATGCTTATAAAATCGTAATTTTTTGCCTAAAAAAATCTGTAAAAAATATATGCTTAGGTGGCAAATAGGTAGTAAATCATAGTACATAAAAAGTTGCAAAATATAGGGTCTAACCACGAAATAATAAATGTGGGCAGTCATCCTGACGTCAGAATGACTGCCCACTTAATTAATTTTTTTTTTAAACTTAGGGAGCAAATATCTGAACATAGGTAGTAAATAGTAGCAAATAGGTAGTAAATTATGATGGTACTCTAACAATTTTTTTTTTCAGAATTTGAAATGCTTATAAAATCGACATTTTTTGCCTAAAAAATCTGGAAAAAATATATGCTTAGGTAGCAAATAGGTAGTAAATTGTAGTACATAGAAAGTTGCAAAATATAGGGTCTAACCACGAAATAATAAATGTGGGCAGTCATCCTGACGTCAGAATGACTGCCCACTTAATTAAATTTATTTCTTTTTTTAAACTTAGGTAGCAAATATGTGAACATAGGTAGTAAATAGTAGCAAATAGGTAGTCAATATTTTATACCGCGTAGTTTAGAAAATAGAGGGGGGGGACACACACTTTTCAAGACAGAGCTGATATCTCGAAAACAGTTCGCCTGAATAAAAATGTGTTTATAAACATTATTATCATTTTTAAAACCTTTCAAAAAAATCTACTCCTCAATTACATGTATCCTAATTATGTAGTGTTTCATACAACACATATCTTTACCAAATGTGCATGTAAAAAAAAAATATTCTTTGTATTGAAAAGTATGAGACTATACCCACTAGGACGTTCCGGCGCCGGCCAACATCGTCTCATACTTTTCATTACAAAGAATATTTTTTTGTCTGATACGTTCATGCTATGGTCATGGTATGGTACGGTCTAGTGGGTTTAGACCTTTAAAGTGTTAAACAGCACGTGCATGTAATTCCAGAGATGTCATTGGACGTGGTGGCGACACTGTGTCGACACGGTTCGCGCCTCACGTCGCTCAGCCTGGGCCGGTTCGCGGAAATGGACGACAATGCCATAGTGGCCCTTATCCGGGGCTGCCCTCGCCTCACGGTACTTCACCTCTGTCTTCTACTAATCTGAAAATACTGTTAACGCGCTGATAGTAAATAGTATACTAAGTAAATAGTAGCAAATAGGTAGTAAATTATGATGGTATTCTAACAATTTTTTTTTGTTCAGAATTCGAAATGCTTATAAAATCGTAATTTTGTTTGAAAAACTGTTAACGCGCTGATATCAAATAGATCTTTTAAATGTTTACAGGATAATTGGAATACATTTTAACCGTTTCAGTGCGGATGACACGCCAGGCGTGTCATGAATGTTTTTAACGAATGGCGTATGACACGACAGGCGTGTCATCATATTCTATGGCGTAAGGCACGCTTGGCGTATCATATCATGAAAAAATTGTCCGCCGCTTTTTGAAAAGTTTTTGAAAATGGAACACTCAACGAATCGGTTAATAGGTATGGCATTGTATTGGAATTTCTTTGTTTTTTTTTATTGAATACAAAAATCATGTAACTTTATCGTCAGATAACACCGTGGATATAAAAATAGCAAATCATAATTAAAAAGCCTCTTTTTTAGTACAGATGGTGCGGTTTTTACGCGCTAGTACGAGAAGTGGCTCATTTTACGTCAGTTCCAAAACTTCGGAGGGCCATCTGTACTAAAAAACGTCGTACGAGACACGTGCAAAAAGCATGCGCTTATTTTTCGCACTTGTGCATGTTGTAATGTACTATTATCATACATTTTTGATAGTTTTTTAAGCTTGCAAAATTAATTCTAACGACCATAGATATTATTATTTTTGAATGAATGATTGCTTCTCAAAATTCCGATATAATCTGATGTTAAAAGGATTCTACTTACCCTATAAATATTTGAAAAGTGTTTGAAATCAGTCCGTTTGCAGTGTATTTATTCTATGACCCGTATTATTACACTCGTAAAGCCAACCTAGAGCATACGCTTTTTATTTGACCACTTTGTCTGCGTGGTTAATTTACATATTGGTGCCAAATTTCAGCTTTCTAGTGCGGTCACTGAGATTATCCGCGGACGGTCGGACGGATGGACGGACAGACAGACATGGCGAAACTATATGAGTTCCCATTCGAATAGATAAATTCAATGGGTTCCCTCTATCTGGCATAATTTATTTTGTCCGAAACGCTTAGGACATAACAGACTTGGCATAATCTATTTTGGCATAATCTTAATGAGGCAGAAACATCACTTGGCATAAATAACAATATTTCGAACATTATTTGGCCCGAAACTCAATAAGAGAAATATTAAAATTAAAATACCGTCAAAATAGCTCCATCTCGTCACATTTCTTGGGAACGAAAAACAACATAATGAAAATAAATTTAATATTCTACAGCGTTGTTTCTCATGAATAACAACACAAATGACAACATTTCATATTTTTTAGTGCTAGTTTTTATTGTCTGTTTTGAAAGAACTCAATATTAAAAGGCACACGTATTTTTTATTTTTCAAAAATTGCTATTTTAGTGCGAAAATCCCTTTTTATTACTATTTCGAGCAGAAAGAGCGTAAGTTACAAACGTCAAGAATCAGCTAAATGACGTCACAAGTGATGTTTCATACACATAACATAAGAAAACGACGAAAAACGGTAACAAGTGTCACTGCCAAACATAAGTGGCATTCCAAAAACAAGATTTTTTGGTTATAGTGGCAGCTCTGAATCAGCTATGTGACGTCACTTCCCCTTTAAGCTATTTTTAAGATTTTTAACAAAAATATGTCGGAAAAAAAAATTAAAAAATATTATTGTGTGATCTACATAATGCGTAGGTCGAAAATTTTCAAACGTTGTCATTTCCTATCCCTATTTGAATACATATTTATTTTCAAAACTACAATTTATGTACATGGATTAAATCTAACTAATCTACTTAACCTAACCTATATCTAAGATTGGCCCTTGTGGCATTGTACCGAGGATGCTGGCGGCATTTCCTCGCTGTATCGCAATACTGATGAGTTATGCGAGGAAGTCGCCAGCTCTTCGGTCTTTAGTTACATCAACCAGACGTTTCGCGATTTCAGCAAACAATTTGCGTGCGCCGGGGCCCCATGAACCTAAAGTTTCTACGCCAAAAGGTACAAAATCGTACTCTTTGCCGAGGCCCTTATATTTTGATATGTACCTACTTCTATGTTAGAATTTACCTCACAGCAAGGTAGTAAGCGTAAGGCCTGAGTGGCAAGCGCCGGGCGGGACGTGCAGCGCCGCGTCGAGAGTCCAAGGGTTTATCGCATTCACTGCCGCCCCTTTCGTGGACATTCGCCAGGTGCCGCATTTTACTGTGCCTCAAACGCACATATGAGTCAACCAACTATTACCCAGTGCCGGCGACGCACTTGAGTCCATATCATACTAATTTCGCCTACAACTTTTTATCTTTATATAACAAATCTCGTTACAGTAAACCAATATGATACATACAAATTCAGAACTCGCATATGCGTCGAAGCCACTGGGCGAACGTCACTCTTTACTAAGGACGTGTCTGTGCGGCGGAGAACCGAGTGAAAGCACGTGAGCGTCAGGATGACTGACCAAAATAGCGGATCAGTGTTAGAGTACCATCATAATTTACTACCTATGTTCACATATTTGCTACCTAAGTTTTAAAAAAGAAATAAATTTAATTAAGTGGGCAGTCATTCTGACGTCAGGATGACTGCCCATATTTAGTATTTCGTGGTTAGACCTTATATTTTGCAACTTTCTATGTACTATGATTTACTACCTATTTGCTACCTAAGCATATATTTTTTCCAGATTTTTTAGGCAAAAAATGACGATTTTATAGGCATTTCAAATTTTGAACAAAAAAAATTGTTAGAGTACCATCATAGTTTTCTACCTATTTGCTACTATTTACTACCTATGTTCACATATTTGCTACCTAAGTTTTAAAAAAGAAATAATTTTAATTAAGTGGGCAGTCATTCTGACGTCAGGATGACTGCCCATATTTAGTATTTCGTGGTTAGACCCTATATTTTGCAACTTTCTATGTACTATGATTTACTACCTATTTGCTACCTAAGCATATATTTTTTCCAGATTTTTTAGGCAAAAAATGACGATTTTATAGGCATTTCAAATTTTGAACAAAAAAAAATTGTTAGAGTACCATCATAATTTACTACCTGTTTGCTACTATTTACTACCTATGTTCACATATTTGCTACCTAAGTTTTAAAAAAGAAATAAATTTAATTAAGTGGGCAGTCATTCTGACGTCAGGATGACTGCCCATATTTAGTAGGTATTTCGTGGTTAGGCCCTATATTTTGCAACTTTCTAAGTTCTATGATTTACTACCTATTTGCTACCTAAGTTTTAAAAAAGAAATAAATTTAATTAAGTGGGCAGTCATACTGACGTCAGAATGACTGCCCACTTAATTAAATTGATTTCTTTTTTCAAACTTAGGTAGCAAATATGTGAACATAGGTAGTAAATAGTAGCAAATAGGTAGTAAATTATGATGGTATTCTAACAATTTTTTTTTGTTTAGAATTCGAAATGCTTATAAAATCGTCATTTTTTGCCTAAAAAATCTGGAAAAAATATATGCTTAGGGAGCAAATAGCTAGTCAATCATAGTACATAGAAAGTTGCAAAATATAGGGTCTAACCACGAAATACTAAATATGGGCAGTCATCCTGACGTCAGAATGACTGCCCACTTTATTAAATTGATTTCTTTTTGATCCGCTATTTTGGTCAGTCATCCTGACGCTCACTGAAAGCACGCATATATGCGGCGGTGGCAGTGATTGCGATATGCCCGCACAAATGTATGCGTATGCGTTTGAATTTGTTTAACATGGACGCTCGCTCAGGCATGTTAAGCATGGATGTGTCAGTGTTACTATGCCCGACAGTCGTTGAAAATCGGGTGCGGCCTTTACGTCACGCCCTTGCTGCCGGCGCGCGCCGCCGCCGCCAGGGACGCCGCGCTGGCGGAGGCGGGAGCGGAAGCGGAGGCGGGAGCGGGGGCGGAAGCGGCAGCGGGGCGGCTGCGCCTCGACCTCGCCGACACGAGCCTCGGCGGCGGTGGAGAGGAATTACAGGTAAGAGTCGCCATCAGATATGTTGGAGCGGCCGATGTTGCTGAAAAATAACGCCATGACAATACCCGCTCTGATGCTTACGAGCACCATGGCCGCTCCATCATTTTTTAACCGACTTCAAAAAAGGAGGAGGTTCTCAATTCGACTGAATTTTTTTTTTGTTGTATATATGTTACCCGATATCTCCGAGAATAGTGAACCGATTTTAAAATTTCTTTTTGTGATCGAACGTGTATTACCCCGAGATGGTCCCGTTGGCACCAAGTTGCGGTCTGATGATGGGATCTTGGAGAAATCGAAGGATCTCTTCAATTGTTATAGGTACATGTATGGCGCTTTTGGTAATTTTCATTCATTTACAAGAATTTGCATTCAGAAAGTAGGATTTGAGTAAACCAATGATGGAAACAAATCGGGAATCTTGGAGAAACCGGTTGAAGTAGGTTTTTTAAATTTTTAATTTGGTGAAAAAATGTCATTGTTTTCTTTTGTCAATTTTTATCGGTAAACGAATACTAATATGTAGATAGTTGGTAAATTGGCGAATTGCGGGAATTATGCTATTTCGCTATTGTCGCTGCATCTCTGCTTTCCTTGCCACATCATCCTAGTAGGAGTATAATATACAGGGTGAAACTTGAGTCGTGAACAGTAATACGTTTTTCTAACTCTATAAACAACTAACAATTGAATGCCCCACAAGTTACTTAGAAGTAGTCATGCTTTTTTTATTTATTTTTTTGTCGTTTTTGTGGCGTTTTCTAATAATGAAAATGTTTTACAAAAATGATAAGGGCTATTTAAGCTATATAAAACGTTAAATGTAATAAACATAATTTAATTTTATACGAAATTATAAAATTGTCTTTATTAATTTCTTCAATTTGAAGAGGTAATTTAAATTATTCCATTAATTTGTCTTAAAAATCCTCTTGGATATCCTAAAGCCAAAAAATAAATAAATAACATTTTTTAAGTAACTTGTGGGGCATTTAATTGGTATCAGCTTAATTCGTCCCATTCGTTTTTCGTTTATTTCTTATGTCCGTCTCATTCTGTGTTCGTCACGCATTCTTTATTCGTCTCGATCGCAATATGTCTCTATCGTCTTAAGTCCAATTACGTAGGTTGCCCTGAAAGTTTCGGGAATCGGAAAAAATACGCATTTTAATGAAATAAAAGTACTTTTATTGTTTTTCAAAGTATTCTCCTTTGTGTTTAATACACTTTTTCACTCTCTGAAACCAGTTTTTAAAACAGTTATTGAAGTCTGAAGTGGGGGTTGACAAAATGGCCATTTTATAAGCGTCGACTGCTTCTTCCGCGGTCTGAAAACGCTGACCACGCAACCGATTCTTTATTTTCGGGAAAGTAAAAAAATCGTTGGGACTTAAGTCGGGGCTGTACGGAGGATGGTCCAGTAATTCGACGTTTTCGCCCTTCAGATAGTCGTCTGTTTTCTGAGCGGTGTGAGGGCTGGCATTATCATGGTGTAGTATAATACGGCGGTTAGGGTTAGTTTTTCGCAGTTCAGCAAAAACAATCGGTAAACAAACGCCTATATACCAATCGGCATTGACAGTTCTTCGATCTTCAAGAGCGATAGTCGCCACGTGACCCGATTTGGAGACAAACGTGGCTACCATTTTTTTGATCGTGCTGCGAGAACGAACAACTTTTGTCGGCTTCGGTTCGTCTTCGTAAACCCAAACTCGAGATTGGTTTTTCGATTCAGGCTCATATGCGTAAATCCATGATTCGTCACCTGACACAATACTAAAAACGGCATTTGAGCTTCCTCCATTAAATCTTTTTAAAGTTTTGCGGCACCAATTGACACGTACCGTTTTCTGGTCGTCAGATAACAAGTGAGGAATCCACCGGGAAAATAACTTCCGCACGCCCAACTCTTGTTATAAAATAACTTGTACCTGACTCATTCCAATGCCTAAAGTCTCCTGAATCTCCCGATATGTAACATGCCTATCTTCCTTTATCAGTTGGCGAACAACATCGATGTTTTGATCGGTAACGGCCATTTTCGGTCGACCCTCACGTACGTCATCCGCAAGAGACACACGGCCACGTTGGAATTCCGAATACCACCTGTATATGGTCGTCTTTGAAGGTGCTTCACTACTAAAAGCAATAGTTAATCGGTCTCCACATTGTTGTTGTGTTAATCCACTTTTAAAGTCATAATAAATCATTGCTCTAAAACTTTCGCGGGACAGCTCCATTTTCACCAGCGACTCAACGACTTTAAAAAACAATTGAAAATCGGACATTGTTTTTTTTTTCTAAGTGGCCAGTGTTTTCGAATAATGAGACTATGCTTGTAAGAAAGAGGTATAACACATGTCAAATATACGTTCCTAAGTATTAAATTCCCGAAATTTTCAGGGCATCCTACGTATGTAACCTGTCTCTTTCTTAATAAATCTTTTTCGTTTTTCGTCACGGTCTTCCTATGACTCATTACTAATTATTCCCTTTCGATTTTGGTCTCATTCACTTATTCGTCTGTTTTTTTCATGCATTCGTTATTCGTCACATTCGTGATTAGTCTCATTCATTTTCAGTCTAATTCTAAGTTCGTTACATTCGTTTTATGTCTCGGTCGCTATATGTAACCATCTTTTTTCGTCAATCTTAATTATTTTTTTATTATATCTCATTGACCGAGTGACCGTCATAATTTCATCCAATTTCATAGAAGTTTCACATTTAAAATAACACATCAGTACATGACTAAACTTCAATTAGTTTAACAATTCCGATCCGGAGGTGATATGAATAGCAACTAAGACCTACGTAGTATGGGACGATTAGCGAACGTGCCCAAAAAAGAACGGAACGAGTAACCACTAAAGACAAAAAAAGAGTGAGACGAATAACGAAAGTGACTAAAGATAAAGTGCGAATGATACCAAAAACGAGAGAGACAAACAAAGACATAGTCCTGGGAAGACCGTGACGAAAAACGAAAAGGACTAATTAAGAAAGAGACAGGTTACATAATTGGACTTGAGACGGTAGGGACATATAGCGATCGAGATGAATAAAGAGTGCGTGACGAACACAGAATGAGACGGATATAAGAAATGAACGAATAACGAATGGGACGAATTACGCTGATACCATTTAATTGTTAGTTGTATACAGGGTGTAATCGTTAAGTGTGGCCAGGCCCTAATTCCGTAAATATAGCAGATACCAGAAAACTTCTAACTGATATCGAAAGTACGTTACCCAACGAGTAAAATTACACTAATAACTTTTTTGAAATAAAATCAGAAATATCTCAAATATTAACTTCAAACCCTTCCATACATTTAGTACGTAACCGTTCATTCAAAGAGTAGTTTAATACGAATATTTTTTAATTTAAGAATAAATGTTAGATTATTTTTTTCATAAACGGTAGTATTATTATTTTATTACAATGTATTCGCACAAATAACTAATCTCTAACAGTTTTATCTGTTATGACACCCGACATTTATTAAGGCTAGTCGTCATACTAAATGTATGGGAGCGTTTTAACTTAGTATTTTTAATATTACTCCATCTATTTAGAAAAAGTTATTAATGCAATTTTACTCGTTGGGTAACGCACTTTCGATATCAGTCGGAAGTTTTCTGATATCTGTTATATTTACGGAATTATGGCCTGGCCACACTTAACGATTACACCCTGTATAGAGTTAGAAAACGTATTATTAACATTTTAAATGTCCCTCGCTTTCTCTGACAAGTCCGCTTGTAGCGTCCGTGCATTACATATAATGCACGCATGTTCCGAGCTGATCATTTCTGACGTCACATGAACTTATTGAGGCAGTTTTATTGTGCATTATATGTAATGCACGGACAGTCAAAGTGTTAATCACGACTCATGTTTCACTCTGTATAACTTTGTGCATTCCTCTTTATGCTTTATCAATTATCACGAAATTTGCTTTTTAATCAATGCAAAAGCAATTCCATCTTCTGTTACCTCATGTCGTTCAACCGCTGGACCATTTTTTTTACCTCTTTTGGTATGGAGATTGGAGATAGTTTGACACGCGAGATAGGACATAGGATATTAGCGAAATTGTTGAAAAACCACGTTGAAGGGCTGTTTTTTTTACAGGATGAATACAAAGAGCAATATAAAAACATGAAGACAGAGTTTGAAAACTTAATTGTGATACTAGACTAAATGCATACTAAAGGTACTAAATAACTTGACGTAATTCACTATGCAAAGGTTATGGAGAGGCACGTAATATGTGCAGCAGCGGGCAGAAAAAGTATGAAGATGATACGATAAGTGGCGAGTTGGCTGAAAACAGTACAGGTGATTTATTGATGACGTAGCAGGAGTGAACAGGTTACTGAGGACGGTCATTCTGAGCATCACCATAACAATTTTAATAAGTACCTGGACTTGGCTGACGAGGTAACCGACATGTTGTAGATTGATGCGATCATTGTACCGATAGTTGTTTCCACTAACGAAGAGTCTCTACCTACTCGACCAACACCTCTATCGCTAGGTGACTGGATCAAGGGTCAGATGCAGAGGGCGGTAATCCTGGACACGGCGCGCATAGTCCGGCGGTTCCTCTCCCTGCAGCCCTAACCACCGGCAGCTTGGGCGCCGGCGGCACCCTAGGTTAGGTTTTTATAATGTTTAAATTTTGTATGTTTTATTGTATCAATTTTGTATGTTCCGTCAGACCATTTGAACCAGACTATTCGAAATATAATTTTGAAATGGAAGAGGTACTAATTTTTTTACAAGAGGTACTAATTAAGTACTAAATAATGCAATATGAATCGACAGAATATGGACAGAATTCAGGACCTGGTTCCGCCATTATAACGTTATAATGGCGGGACCAGACTGATTGAATATAACTTTGAAATAGAAGAGGTACAATTTTTTTTACAACAGGTACCAAATAGTACAAATTCAGTACTAAATAATGCAATATGAATCGATCGAATTCAGAATCTGGTCCCGCCATTATAACGGTACCAGATACTTTACCAATACCGGTGGGTTGCACCTGCCACATTTGACAAGCTTGCCACATTTGTCTTTACTTTGTCGATTAAATTGGGTTTGAACATGAACATGTCGCTTATTGGAGTGTTTACGATACCACGAACTCCTAATTATCTACAATAATTTCTAGTGAACGAGTTAATGCTGACAGACTGTTTTGTGCAACCCAACCTAAAGACTCATTTTTCTTTTCCCAGTTAACTGAAATTAATAAGTAAAAAACAGATTTTTGTAATTGATAATAATTTTTGATAATCATTCATTCATTATTGATAATAATAATAACATAACAAGAACGTAACGAACCCTAAGGCAATCTACTAAACCTAATAATATCAATTAAATTTGTTCTTACAAAGATAATATTAGATTAACAAAGACTATTTTCTGATTTATATTCTTATATCTATTTTAGAAGAACACAATATTTAATCCTTTATACTTCTTTTTCAAAAGATGTCGGTATGGCCCATCGGCATCTTCCTGTAATGAAAAATAAAGCTATAATTTGTCAGCCTCCGTAGCCTAGTTGGTAGTGACCCTGCCTACGAAGCTGGAGGTTCCGGGTTCGAATCCCGGCGAGGGCATTATTTGTGTATTTATTTATCACAAATATTTGTTCCTTGGTCATGGCCGTATATGTATTTAAGTATCTATATGTATTTCTATCTATTATATATATCGTCGCCTGGTACCCACATCACAAGCCTTAGTTGAGCTTACTGTGGGACTAGGTCGATTTGTGTAAGATGTCGCACGATATTTATTTATTTATTTATTTAAAGCGCTGTGTCACTCCAAAGAAGGCGTAACTTTGTTCCAGTAACAAAGTTTTCTGATTTTGATAACATTTTTAGGGTTCCGTAGCCAAAATGGCAAAAACGGAACCCTTATAGATTCGTCATGTCCGTCTGTCCGTCTGTCCGTCTGTCACAGCCGATTTACTCGGAAACTATTAATGCTACAATAACGAAATTTGGTAAGGATATGTGTTGTTTGAACCGCTACAGGATTATGATACTAAATTGTAAAAAAAACCATTGGGGTGGGGGCCCTCCATACATGTAACTGAGGGATAGAAAATTTTTTTTAGTTGTATTTAAGCGTGTGGGATATTAATAGAAAGGTCTTTGAAAATGATATCAAAGTTTATAAATCATATTTTTATTTAAGCAAATCGTTTCCGAGATATCAGCTCTCAAAGTCTGAAAAATGTGTCCCCCCCCCTCTATTTTTTAAACTACGCGATATAAAATTCTAAAAAATATATATGTTATGCAAATTAATAAACTCTATCAACGATTTTTGGTTTGATTAAATTATCTCCTATAGATTTTGAGGTAGGTTAATTTAACTGTATTTTTTTAATAATAAATGGATAATAGTACGGAACCCTTCGCGCGCGAGTCTGACTCGCACTTGGCCGGTTTTTCCTTAGATAGATAGAATTAACAAACATGGAATACAAACCTAACCTAACCTAACTATGTATTTCCCGCGATGTACAGTATTATTGTGTACATACTAAATACACGTACCTAATGTTTAAAAATCACTCGGTCACTATTAGGAAAAGATATAATAATAGTCGTAGATACACTGCAATAGTAGATTGTGTCACAAGGGATCAAAATGGTATATTTCCGGCGTGGGCGTATATTGAATCCTGAATGGAGCGACGGATTCCACAATTGAATCCCGACCGTGGGGAGGGATTCTAAAGTGGAATCCTGAGCGTAATGAAGGATTCAAGCGTTACTTAACGCCCAAGACGAAATAATTTTGATACCGTGGACACATACTGCTTTTCACACCACCTATGAGAAAAATAAAAGATATAGGTATCACATATTTAATATTTATGCAAATAATGGATTCTGAAGAAATTTTTATTAGTTATGAACGTACGTACTGTTTATTTTCATATTTCATTGTATTTTTTTGGCTGGCAATAGAAAGTCCTTGAACAGAAAAGTGCCACTTTGATCCCTCCCAGCAGGGAAGAAAAGTCCCGTATTCGAATAGGTGGTGTGAAAAGATATGTGTATATGAAAATAAATACGTTTCAAGCCCCTAAAAACCCCTACGGTCCTCATTTGCACCCTAAATTCAGGGGTAAAGGTAAAAGGTAAACACTAGACGCACCAGATAGCAGTTGCCGGCGAGGTTGGTGAAGCTGAGGTCGAGCGTGAGCGTGCGGCCGGGAGCTGCCGCGCGCCGCGCCGCCGCCGCCCGCTTGGGCAGTCGCCGCGTCAGCTGTCCAGAACCCGCCACCGTTAGCTTCTATATCCCGAAAGACGGCCGAAGGGCCTAAAAACTCCTCATATAACCCCTAAGTTGACACTAGACGTACCAGGTAGCAGTTGCCAGCGAGGTTGGTGAAGCTGAGATCGAGCGTAAGCGTGCGGCCGGGAGCTGCCGCGTCAGCTGTCCAGAACCCGCCACCGTTAGCTTCTATATCCCAAAAGACGGCCGAAGGGCCCAAAAACTCCTAAAGTCCTCATTATATCCTAAGTTGGTGACAGTAGACGTACCAGGTAGCAGTTGCCAGCGAGGTTGGTGAAGCTGAGGTCTAGCGTGAGCGTGCGGCCGGGAGCTGCCGCGTCAGCTGTCCAGAACCCGCCACCGTTAGCTTCTATATGCCAAAAGACGGCCGAAGGGCCTAAAAACTCCTAAAGTCCTCATTATATCCTAAGTTGGTGACAGTAGACGTACCAGGTAGCAGTTGCCAGCGAGGTTGGTGAAGCTGAGGTCGAGCGTAAGCGTGCGGCCGGGCGCTGCCGCGCGCCGCGCCGCCGCCGCCCGCTTGGGCAGTCGCCGCGTCAACTCTCCCGAACCCGCCACCGTTAGCTTCTATATCCCAAAAAAAACCAGCTGTAAGTCGCGGACTAGCAATCTAAACTTGATAGCCACATGCAACATTAACTATATTTGTAAAAGGTGATTCATACACGAATATCATAAGTTTTACACGAAATTTGGTACAGCGTAATTGAAATGATGGGTTCATTGTGGATTCATATATGCTGCCACCGTTAGCTTCTATATCCAAAAAAAAACCAGCTGTAAGTCGCAGACTAGCAATCAAAACTTGATAGTTAGCCACATGCAACATTATATTTGTAAAAGGTGATTCATAAACGAATATCATATAGTCCATTATATTACGGCAACGTATGTATGGGAAAAGTTCACATTCGGATACCAGCACCAAATTTTAGTATGTTGTTAAATATGTCATTCTGTATCCAAAACTGTCGGGAGACACTCTCTCAAAGGTCAAGGTCACCAGTAATGACGTCCTCAAAATGGCTGCTGCCTAATTTTGAAAATCGCTTATTTGTTCCTCAACCGCCCAACATACACCATTGTGTGTAGTATCAATTGAAAGGTTATTAAATATGCTCCAACTTTGTCTTTTCGTGTTATAGCGTACATCTAAAAATAAAAAAAATATCGTGGAAAGAATAAAAATATTTTTTTACTCATTTCGTACAATGTACATTTCATCAGGAAACAAGCGGTATTAGAAAAAAATATTGTACTACATAAATGTAGCTAAACTATTATCCTAAAATAAACAGTTTAAATCATCGAAATCGGTTGAAAATAAACAAAGTTATGTCATTTTCTATATTCCGCGGCAAACGCCATACACCCGCCATCCGCCCGCCCGCCAGTTCGAAAATGTTAATTGCACCCAAACTATGCAATTGATTTACACTGATAAGATATGAACTAAAAGCCAATTAATTATACAAATACTAGTTGTTTTAAAAATACTGTTGTTATTAAAATAAAATACATAATTTAAGAAAAAAACAAATTAAAAGACATAGGTACTTAGAGTAAGGTAGGAAAATGGTAACAAATTGATAATAATAACTTCTAACTATCAATGAAAGAATATTATGTATATATATATTTCAAGGATTTATTCTGAACAGTAAATTCTGGAGTAAGTTCCTTCACATACACAAAGAAGAGTGCAATTTAAAACGTTTTTTACGCATACGCCAACATAGACAAGGCAAGTTCTTTCTTCTTTTTTCCAGCTCCAATCGCAGGGATCAATTTTCTTGTGGATAAGGCAAGGCACTTCGTCCATATCTTCGTTTGTTTGTAGCATGGTTCGCTTTAGATGTTGAGTCAGTTTCAGTGCATCTTTTGTTGGTGAGATGCTTTCAATACTCAATACTCAATCATTTATTGCTTCCACACAGTTTACAAGGTATTATGTGAACATAAAGTGTTTACCGCTATTTAGTTAGCTTTATTTTTAATGAAAACATTCCGTCTTGCTATAATTAATTGTTATATCATTTGTAGTCTCTCTGAACATTCGTCATCCAAGTGGTGGACGGTCTTCCTCTTTCCCTCTTTCCAGTAGCCATGGACAGATAGTTTATCACGACATGACTGTCCGGTCGGCGAAGGACGTGACCTTACCATCTTAGCTTATTTTTACAATCTTGAAACTAACCCTTACATTACATAAGTGGCGAACGCAGTCCTTGAGCGTGTCTCCGCCTATCTATAGTAGCTTCGTAGCATACGATGTATGTGATAGAGCATTGAGTAAACTGAAAGAAATAGAAGCGGAGAGAGAGTGGAAAGAGGGAACCACTTCCAGGCAAGCTAAAATGACGTGAGGAGAACCCGATACTTTACGAAGTTGGAAAAAATTGACTTGAGGATGTTGATCAGAATTATTTCGAGAAACAACACCCTCAACAGGTATCTTAAGGTGATGGGAATAAGTAATTAAGCAGCCTGTCCACATTACGGGTGAGACGAAACTAGTCAGCATGTTCTGGTAGAATGCATTAGAGGTGTGCGCCGATGGCCAAACCATCGGCGGCGGCCGCCGGTCTGAAAATGGCCGGCGGCGGCGGCGTAATCGGCGTGATCGGCGTAATGAAAGAGACAAGTTAAAATTCTAACAAGAACGGTTTTATTCAAAATTTCTAAACAAAACATAAAGGAACTAAACACTTTTTCTCGCCGCCGGCGGTAAAAAACTCGCGCCGCCGCCGCCGACGCCGCCACCGGCGTGGAATCGGCGTGACCTTGACGAGGCATCACAAAATTACGCATCTTTTAATACCGACAATTCAATGTTTTTAGATAGTTAAAATCGTTGTTAACATCACCTTTGGAAAAGGTTCAACAAATATTATGGTTGTACAGTCGAGTACAAAGATGTATACGCCTAGAAGTTACAAAATTATGTATCTATTTACGTTATTAACCATGTAGTATTATTAATTATTAAAACCAATAGATATACCTACTCTTAATATTTCTTCCTGACGACGGAAACCACAGCGGACGCTAACCAGAACCTTCAAGATATGGTTTGAATCCTCAGGGAGGAAGGTACGAGATTTTGTGAAATTCAGCGCTGGGGCAGGAAGTCAAAATTTTCGGGGGAGACCTTAGAGCATTTAGGGCTAATGTAGTAGCGCCGTGAAAACCCAGCCGTCTCTTCGTCAGAGAAACGGGCTCTAAACCAAAATCAGTAAGCGCGTAGGGCACGACCTCCGGTGTTCCAATACTCTTTCGATTGAAAGAACGATCATCAGAACCGAAGGACAAAGGTTTTCGTACAATCTTTAGGACTCTAGGAAGAAGCCACCTGACGAAGATGACTACAGCTCGTGGAGAAGTCGTTACTTCGAAGCTGGCAGTCTTTTCCGAAGTAGAAGACTTCTATGGCCCATTATACGCTTCGCATAAATCTCGACCTGATCTTGAAAATGAGGATTCTAGACCCACTTTGATACGCCACTACACCGAAGACCTGCTAGAAGTCAGTATCGGAGAAATCGAGCTCCAACACTCCATCCAAGCTTTTCAACGCTGTCCGATTCGAAGGGAGAACTTCGGAGGCATGGAGTACAAGAGTGGTCGTCCTGTTCTTCAAAAAGGGAGACAAACCCCTAATGAAGAAAGCATGTCTATAAGCTGTTCCCAAGAGTGATCACGACTCGTCTTGCGCGGAGACTCGGCGAATTCCAACCTCCGGAACAGGCTGGATTTTGGAGCAGATACGGCACCATAGACCACATCCACACAGTGCGGAAAATTATACAGAAGACCGAGGAGTATAATCAGCCTTTGTGTGTAGCATTTGTGGACAATCAGGAAGCCTTTGACTCGATTGAGATCTGGTCTGTTCTGGAGTCCTTGCAGCAATGTCAAGTAGATTGGCGATACTTTCAAGCGATAAGATGTCTCTACGAGGCCACCACCATGTCCATCCAAGTACAGAATCAGCAAACAAATCCTATACAATTGATTACATAGAGGCGTGACACAAGGGGACGTTATCTCCCCGAAATTGTTCTCAAATGCAATGAAGGACATGTTTAAGACGCTGATCTGGAAAGGACGTGGCATCAACATTGATGGCAAGTACGAGAGGTAGTATGTATACCTCGGGCAAACATTGCAGATGGGCAGGAACAACTTCGAGGATGCGGTGAATAGAAGAATTAAGCTAGGTTGGGCAGCATTTGGGAAGCTACTTCGAGTCTTCACATCATCGATCCTAATTTCAAAAGTCTTCAATCAGTGCGTCCCACCCGTCATGACGTACAGAGCCGAAACGTGGACACTGACGGTACGGCTGATCCACAAGTTCAAGGTCACTCAGCGCGCTTTGCAAAAGGGCTCTATGCTCGGCTTCTCTCTGCAGGATCGAATCAGAAATGAGGTTATCCAGCAGAGAACCAAAGTGATCGATATAGCGTGGAGTGACGATTTGGCAGGATTGAAGACGGTTGCGAGAAATTAAGGAGGCCTATGTCCAGCAGTGGACTGCGATTGGCTGATGATTATGTATTGTTAAGTGTGAATTGAATATTTCACAATAGTTAAAGAGCATTTAAATCAATCCCACTGACAATTTGAGTTTTGCTATGGAAAATTTCGGTCCTTGCTATTTAACTCTATGAACAACTGTTTTCAAGGCCACGCCGCCGATCAATTTTGACCGGCGCGCCGCTGCCGGCTATTTGGCCATCGGCGCTCATATCAACTGCTGCGTAACATTAAGCGTGCGTTCCGCGTCCACTCAAAATGGCTGACTGACTCCCCGCGCTTATGGTGCCAGGCTGCCACCTGCTCGGCGTACGGACGTCCCGCACCCCCCAGCCCCCGCACCTTGCACTCTTGCGCCGTTGACAACGTTTATATTAGGGCTCGTGGTCGTGACCGTGTTTCGTGTAACCGTAGCCGGATCCACGTTGCCGTGTTACACGGCAACGGATTTATGGCCCGTTTCCTTCGTGTTACACGGCTACGTTACAATAAAGTTACGTATACACGTGTACACGGGGATACGTATCTTAATTACACGCAGATACGTTCCGCCCACGTTGTCGAGTAACGATTCGATGCGTTGTCTTTAAGGACTAAGGAATATTTGTGAATCTAATTTAGTGGTTACCTAATTGCCTTTCTAACGTAAAGTACGATAACTTAGTTTGAAAATGTAATAAATAAGTAATTGTACTTAATTCCAGTATGATAACGTGTATACGTACTGAAATTAAATTTTACATATTAGGTACTTAGGTACAGCACTTTAAGGTAAGGAGGGTAAAATTATAAAATATTGATATTTTCTGAGTTCAATAGGTATTCATAAAAACTGACACATTGTTATGTATTAATCACCTAATTTAATGATTAGATGAGGGCGAAAGTTAAAAATACATAACACTGTGCGGTGTAAATAATTTTTCTTAGTTCTAAATATCATAAATTATGTTTTTCTTTTGTGCAATAAAGTTGAGATAAATAAATACATAAATCAATATTGACCAGGCAACGATAAATCTATTCTAGGAAACCCATAACTCAGCAATAAAATAAATATTTTTATCAGAATTCGAACCTGAGAGTTTCGCTTAGTAGGCAGCGTTATTTCCTACAAAATACCTACCTGAAAGACCTTTTAAAATACAAAAGGATATTCAAATGCAATATAATTAAAAAATACAATATACTAACTCATTAGAAGTCGTGACGACGACGGGAGATTTTAGGTGCACCGCTTTCAAATGATTTCCTATCTATCCTGTCCTGTTGTACCACCACGACACGAAAACTCATTGTTCGTACGATCATTGCACTAAGTGCATAAAACCGTGTCACCGACCCTGGTGGCATAACTCCACACCCAACTTATCTTCATTATTGACACACTTTAAAAACGCTATATTCTCACCAACAGTAACAAAACAAAAATGTAACGAAACAAGAAAAAACAACTACTTTAAATTCGACTCAACTATCGCTAAGTCTGTTCGGACTGCAATCTTATTAGTGACTAAACACGTATAAGACTTATTTCCGAAATTGCCCTCTCCGAATTAACTAATACATCCCCCGCTTATCTATATCAAAACAAAGATGCGGCTACTTCATTCACCTTCACAAACAAAAGGCGTACCAGGTAAAGCCCAAGTTATTACATTTCTCAGTAAAATTACCACGTGTGGTCAATTACATCGCAGACAAACTATTGTTTGCTACTTTGCGCATGGAAATTCTTAGTATAGGTCTTATCTACAAAAGGGCCGCCTTGTCAGGTACTAAACTTAAATGAACGACTGTATTATCTTTTATTTATAGCAATTTGGTCAAATATATATTTTTCGATCTGGTGATTCAAAGTCACAATATAAATTCCAAACCATAAATAACACCATCGCTTATTATATAGAACACAGTACCTAACACGTCATTTTATAACATAAATCGATACGAAATATGCAAGTATAATCAATAAAATCCCCTTGGTCCTGATTCAGAGTGTAATACTCAATACGTACTTTAAAAACAAGTTGTCATTCAATAATAGGTCTTATTTGTTTGCATTGTAATCGGTCCGGCCGGATCCATGCCACGAGCATTCATTGCCAGAACGAAGCCAAGATTCGTAGATACGTATACAAACAAAGATTCGGGTACGTATCTCGGCGTGACTGTGAAATTCGTGATCTTAGTACCGCCGGGGTTAAGGACACGGAGCAACGGTTCGGCGAATAGTACGTATATCGGGAGCCCTAGTTTATATTGCCTGTATCGCACACGTTATTTATTGTTATCTCGTTATAACTACAAAACAAACCACGGAAAGTGTTCGCTTCATGATTTGTTTGGCATGCAGGTAAATTTGCTTTATATTAAATAAATTTTAGGGTAATGATGCGTGATCTACCTAAGTACCTACGCGAAGTGTGAGAAATATAATCTAGGATACTTCTATTGACGTGTTCCAATGTACGCACACAAAACAGATTAAAAAATCGAGAATTATTGTCACGCCGATTTCACGCCGGTGAAAACATCGGCGGCGGCGGCGTGGCTAAAATGACCGGCGGCGGACGCCACGCCGATCGGCGCACACCTCTCGAATGCATTTTGTAGATACGCAGCGGCATTATGTGTTTGGCAGGTATCCCTGCAATTTATCGGTGTTCTTTCTCCTCACTCATGGACGTGTCGACGTCCATGAGTTCTTCCCTGGGGTCGCCCAGGGATATTCTACGGTTCTGCAAAAATACAAGGAGGCTAGAAGAAAATAATGTGGTAACGCAGCCGTGACATTAACCTACGGCTCCAGCAACGGAAAAAGGATGAATGAGCACACCAGATACTCGACAGCCCACTCGATTCCGGCCGAAACATAACATAACATGCGATGAAAAGCAATCAGAGACATATCAGCAATGAACGGATCGCATAAGAAATTAATCAAACTTACAGGCAAAGTCTCTTCAAACACGCTAACGATCTTATCATCGTGTATTGAGAGCATGTAAATCCTTTCCAGGGCAAGCAACTCTAAACATCAAAGTTTCCGTCCCTCTAAAAAAAACCCTCGCCCTCATGTATGGTAGTTATTTGTTTCAGCGGCGGCTGTGTGTAAAATAATATTCTGGCATAGGCTGGTTCGCGTGAAGACGAGAGCATAGTCACGGAAAAAGAAGTGAGGACTTTACCTTTATATGTACAGATTACAGTTGTCATTCCAACGGAATATTCATTATTAGTTGAAACAATTCTGCTGTTACGAACTGATGTAAGCTGCTTGCCCTGGAAAACGATTTCCATGCTCAGTATCGTGCTTTATATTGTTAGCTTGTGTGAACAAACTTTGCCTGTAGGTAAGTTTGATTATTTTTTTATGCGATCCGTCCATTGCTGAAATATCTGGAATTGCTTCTAATCGCATACTTCGTTTGCTACGATGGGCAGGAGGAGTCGCGCTCACGGCCAGAGTTCACAACAAGCATGTAAAGAGGAGTTTCAAGGTGGTAAAAATAAGCTATGATGGTAAGGTCACGTCCTTCGCCGACCGGACAGTCATGTCGTGATAAACTATCTGTCCATGGCTACTGGAAAGAGGAAGGCCGTCCACCACTTGGATGACGAATGTCCAGAGATACTACAAATTATATAACAATTAATTATAGCCAGACGGAATGATTCAATATGAATATAAAGCTATCGAAAGCATCTCACCTTAATTTATGATCTCACCAACTAAAGATGCACTGAAACTGAATCAACATCTGAAGCGGACCATTCTACAAACAAACGAAGATATGGACGAAGTGCCTTGCCTTATCCACAAGAAAATTGATCCCTGCTATTGGAGCTGGAAAAAAGAAGAGAAAGTATTTGTCTATATTCCAGTTCCATTGTGGAAAACGATTCCTGGTGCAAGTGCTAGTTGCAAAGAACTTGTGCCTTGTCCAGGTCCACGTTGGCGTATGCGTAAAAAACGTTTTAAATTACACTCTTCTTTGTGTATGTGAAGGAACTTGCTCCAGAATTTACTGTTCAGAATAAAACCTTGAAATATATTATACATAATATTCTTTTATTGATAGTTAGAAGTTATTATTATTCATTTGATACCTTTTTTCTACCTTACTTTTTTTTAATTTGTTTTTTTTTTCTTAAATGATGTATATTATTTTAATAACAACAGTATTTTTAAAACAACTAGTATTTGTATAATTAATTGGCTTTTAGTTCATATCTTATCAGTATAAATCATTTGCATAGTTTGGGTGCAATTTACATTTTCGAACTGGCGGGCGGGCGGATGGCGGGTGTATGGCGTTTGCCGCGGAATATAGAAAATGACATAACTTTGTTTATTTTCAACCGATTTCGATGATTTAAACTGTACATTTTAGGATAATAGTTTGGCTACATTTTTGTAATACAACATTTTTTTCTAATACCGCTTGTTTCCTGATGAAATGTACATTGTACGAAAAGAGTAAAAAAAAAATTTTATTCTTTCAACGATATTTTCTTTATTTCTAGATGTACGTTATAACATGAAAAGACAAAGTTAGAGCATATTTAATGACCTTTCTATTGATACTACACACAATGGTATACGTTGGGCGGTTGAGGAACAAATAAGCGCTTTTTGAAATTAGGCACTAGGCATTTTGATGACGTCATTACTGGTGACCTTGACCTTTGAGAGAGTGTCTCCCGGCAGTTTTGGATACAGAATGACATATTTAACAACATACTAAAATTTGGTGCTGGTATCCGGATGTGAACTTTTTTTCCGTAATATAATGGACTAATAAGTTTTACACGAGATTTGGTACAGCGTATTTGAAATGATGGATTCATTGTGGATTCATATATGCTGCCACCGTTAGCTTCTATATCCCGAGAAAAAATTATCAGCTATAAGTCTCAGAATAACAATCAAAACTCGATAAATACTCGTAATTAGCCACATGCTAAGTAGGTACCTACATTATGTCTGTAAAAGGTGATTCATGGGCTGATTTTTAATTTGTTGTAGTTTTTAAAATTTTCCAAATTTGGACTTTTTACATTTTTTCTACTCAGAATCACGAACTCTTTCGATCCTGATAGAAATAAAAAAGACCCGAAAAAAATTCCATTCAGTTGAGTTACTATTTTTCATACACTTTCTTCGACCGTAACTCAGTGGAAGACAAAAAAAAGTATACAATTTTCGGGACTCTTTTTTCTGCTAATGAGGATCGGAAGAGCTCGCGATTCTGAGTAGAAAAACTATGAAAATATCCTAATTTGGAAAATTTGAAAAAACTACAACAAAATAAAAATCCGCACTTATAAGCGGACATAATAACTATTACAGAAAATTTTGCCCCACGTATTTGAAATAATAGGATCTCTGTCAATATATTCTTGTAAAATGACTTTGTTTCTTAGTGATTAAGTAGTAAAAGACGGGAAGCACATTTCCCGGCTACGTACAGCCAACTAAGTTAAGCTGTTGATACAAGAAGAAAATATTCCAAAAGGTTTATAATACCGTGAGGTGAGGACAGCCAGTGATGAGGTCGACGATATCGTCGTCCTCAGCGTCGTGGAACTGCGCCAGGTGAAGTTTGGTGAGGCGAGGTCCCGCGAACCGCCACAACGGCTCCACGCATTCGCGACCCATGGCTATACAATACGATACTAATTTGAATTTCTAAGGAATACTTCCCGATTCGCCGGATTCCTGTTTCGCCGGATTCTCGTTTTGACGGATTCTTGATTCGCCACGATTTTGTGATTAAGAAATACTACCGAAATATCGCGGTTATACCTACCTATCAAATAAAAAGCAGACACTACGTTATACTAATAAAAACATTTATTTGTTATTCAATGTTATTAGTTATTACTATGTAAATTTAATACTTACCTAAGCTCTGAAATGGAATTCGAGATCAAAAATGTAAACAATCTATGACAATGACATGACATTACAAAGTCAATGTTAAAGTGACATTCCAGGGGTATAAAACGTTTTATATGGAATGCAGTTTTTAACACCTTTGTAAAGGTATACTCTTGGGTCGTCTCGTTCGTTTTTCGTCACGTTCCTAAATTTGTCCGATTCTGCTTTCGTCACCCATACTTTATTCGTCACGATCGTCGATGGTCTTTCTCATCTTCGGTCAAATTTGTTGTTCATTTTTATCTTAATCCGTCTCGTTCTTAACTCGTCATAATTTTCTTTCGGCATCTTCGCTGTTAAATCTATGTTTTTCGTATATTTTCATAGTTTTAAGTCGGTACCAACTTAGAATATGACCAAATACGAAATGACAAAAAACGATTGAGTCGAAATAAGAAAAAGGTCGACAACTTATTATGGTCAAAGACGACAATGACTGCAGGCTAACTTGACGAATGAAGAATGGGTGACGAAAGCAGAATCGGACAAATTTAGGAACGTGACGAAAAACGAATGAGACGACCCAAGAGTATACCTTTGTAAATTGACGTCGTATTTTGAGATTGGTTTTTTATTTTATTTATATCTACACTTACAACTATCCTTACAGGTACTAAACCTAAGACAATGTTTTATGTGTAGATGTAGATACGCGAAAGTCAAAGTATGTTCGATACACAAAGTATCACAATCGTTAACATATTTTTGGATATGACAATAAAAAACATACGTCTGAGTGTCCACGGTTCCTGATTACAAAAATAAAATCTAGAAAATTTGCTAGAATGATGTAAATAATCAACATAATCTTATACTTTAATCTTTAGGATAGTCGGGGAACGAATTCCAGTCTTCATCTATAGTTACGATCAAATCCATTTCGATTAAAATATGAAAATGATTGATTTGTAGGTAAAAATACTAAAATCTGTATTAATGTACTTTGTAATGCTAAATTTTAAGAGTTTTTATGAATTAATAAAACAGTCATTTGGTGCACCCTCTTGTTTTGATTTTTGAAGTTCATAGTTATAAATGCGAACCCTCTTAAATGGTTACCGTATTAAATTACGAATAAACTAGTTATTGTTATAACTGCGAACCAAATGTTTAAGATTTCTTATCATTGCCAGTAGTATAAATTAAACACCTTACATTTTATTATAAGTAGCGAAATATATCATTAAAAAAATTATATATCCTCCTGCCGCCCAGACAATAAAATTTGCCAGTGAAATTTGAATTAACAGTGTAGGAAATAGAATAGAATTTCTTTTGTTTCAGGAGACCTTTTAATAGGCCTCTGGGCGGCAGGAGGATATTTCGCTTAATGTTTTGTATTAAAAATTTGTAAAATATTAAAGAATTCTACGTACAGTCAGTGACTGTAAATACGCATTTTTTATAAGTATTTTAATGATTTTAGATTACCCACCTCTCGTGATTATTTTTTTATGGTGGTATCCCATTTGTTTACATTTTTGATCTCAAATTCGAATTCACATCTGTATGAATGAATATCCATATGTAAAATTATGCACCTACAATAAACAACTGTTTATTATGGAGGAGCGGGACTTCCTGACACAGGTATCTGTTACCTACTAGGAAGACCCAACCCTGTTATCATTTTAAGATTCTCATTTATGAAATAAATCATTTTCATTTCAATACAATATGGAAATATAAGCACATGTTTCCTTTTTTCTTTACCTGGGCGATTTTATGGTATATTAATAATTCCGACGAAACAAGAATCCGACGAAACAAGAATCCGGCAAAACAGGAATCCGACGAATCGGGAAGTATTCTTTCTAAGGCCAGTAGCCGTGCCGTACGATGAGTTGTCAAGACGTAATATATACGTGATAAAGCATTCTATCGCGCTAGCTCTAAGTTCGCGCTGATAAGTAAGAATGCCGCTTTACGTATCCAGTGCTTTAAGTATCGAGTAAAACCTAACCTAATGTAACCGTTATTTAAAAAGTCATGGTAGAGCACTGGGTGAAGAGTTTTGAACGACTCGTCCGGCGGAGCGTGGTTTAACGCTAAATGTCAATATATCATCCAAAGAGCAATATAGACCTGACTTGAGCTAGGAGCTAGGTCGAGAATAAAGAAATTAAATTTTGAAAATATTGACGAAACATCCGAGTGCCATCTTTTGCATTTGACATGGCGTCGAAAAGGTATTTTTTTTAATTAAAATCCCACTTACATCTACAATCTGACAAATCCAGGGTCACAAGTTCCTGACAGCATCGCGCTATAGCCTCCACGTCCTCATCGAACATCTGGTATGCTAGACTCAGATGCTTCAACTTCGTCAGCCGACTCAGCTGCTCGCCACACTCCCCCCTCATCCTCTCATCATCGTTCAAGTCCAAAAACTCCAATTTAAGCATCTTATCCAAACCCTTCTGAATGTCCTCAAGAAATTCACCCGATATATGACTCAGTTTAAGCTTCGTAAGCTCACGTAGACGCTCGAAGGCCTCAAGCATGTATTTGGACTCAAACTCGTGGCTTAAATCAATCACAAAGGACTTCATTTTTGAGAAGTTCATCTTTTTGAAACAACTACCAGTGACTGAGTCACAACAATAGAATTTCAGTTTTTCTAGAGCTTTGTCTGCTATGAATTCGGTCACACAGTCATCCAGCATCTGAAAAAAACTGGAATATCAGCCTATCTCAGTCCAATGCTGGATGTAGGCCTCTCCTATTAACTATGCTTATACAGTGTGTGGCCTACAACCGGGGTGAAAATTTAAACGGTGCATTAATAAGCTGATCAACAATCATTTCCACATATTGTAATTAAAAAAAAAAAAAAATTTTTTGTAATTTTTTGTTCATGTATTTTTCATTATTATGGGTTCATTTACTTGAATTAAAAGTTATCAATAACTTATCATTTTTGAATCATTGAAAAATGTACAATTTTTTTTTTAAAACCGTATCAAATTAGTGTAAAAATGCAAACAAAATTATTGTTATGACTTCCTACCTGGTATACTATCAAGATGTCTTGCGACTGACAAGCTACGACATCGTGATGCCAAGATCCAGTACTAAAGGTCCATAGCTTTGAATGACAATATCTCCGAACTTAACCACTTTGAAACACCGGGACCTTTACAGGATTATTGCTGATAGTCTAAGGAGTCACTCATTTCATTTTTCTCCCGTGTTAAAGACCACACACTGTAGACGCATTAGGAGATAAACGCCATAGATCGCAGTACTGTGTCCACTATCATGACGCTGCTGCCCGTCATCTTCTATCAAAGAATGGTTAGTGACACTTCAATCCCTTAGTTGACTTTTACGATACCCGCGGGAAGAGTTAGGCACTGGTCTAACCGCGAGCTACTAAGCTATGAACTATCGGCTATAAACACGAACAAATATACGCACTCCGGTGTAAATAAAAGAGACACGGCGATAATCGCCCAGCTATCAGCTGTCACCGCCGGGCGAGTATCGCCGTGTCTCGTTTTTTTACACGGACGTGCGTATCTTTTGTTCGTGTTTATAGCCGATAGTTCATAGCTTAGTAGCTCGCGGTGAGACCAGTGCCTTAGGGTGGTGACAAATGTATTCTGCCGTCACCACATGCCAATAAGGCTCCCAATGTAATCAGTAATGGAACACCCTAGAGTGAAGCGCTTGTAGACAGTTAATTTTAAAAGCGTATATTGCATACATTACTGTCCCGAGAAAAAAAATACTGTGCAGTCAATATTACATAACATAAAAGAGCCATTGGAATATCTACGACAAATCGGCAATTAATCTTAATTCCGCCATTTCCACAAAAAAATGAAAGAGTTAATGCACTACATCTGTATACTCACAATACTAGCATTGCTTATATTAGTTATATTTGACACGAGTTTCGTCTGTGTGTGGGGTGTCCCCCAAAAATGGTTACTTGTTTTACAGTACTAGGCTATAATGTTTGCACATTGGTCACTGGAAAGAGACTCGGCTTCATAGAGTGTTGTCCCTCTCGAACTTATGTGATGTTCATTCATTAGTTGTCTTTATCTAAAGACCAATGAGCAAAATTTGTCGACGGGTACTGTAATTAATAATACTTACATCACAATCATCAAATGACAGTTTTTGGAGAAACTTGAAGTTGTCATTAAGATTATACTGGTGCAGTTGCTTCGGTGCTCGTGAATGCACTTTGATAAGCTACAACATAGATATTACTGCTTATAATAATAAATAGATACAAGGTTTTGTTTGACAAATCCAATGTTTTTATGTTATCCTCGTAAGGTCCATCCATACTAGAGAAATATTGGGGCAAAAATATTTTCGTTGTCTTGTTTCATAAATACCACTCTGTCACGATCTTAGTTGCTGTTTTGACTCAGTATATTTTAAAAAAAAACCGGTGCACTTGTATTTCTTTTTTATGCTAGATCTTTAATCCATACATCAGAAATTAAAACAAAACATCATCTCTTACAAAAATCACCACTGCGTCACGTTTTTTAGGGACACAAAATAAGACAACGAAAAGAATTTTGACCCATTCAACATGTGTCATTGCAATTTTTACCTACTCAGCAGGCAATAAAGTTAATTTTAAGTTGTTCAAAATTTTTACAAGACAAAACAGATGCAACTCTGTTCTAATTTAATAAAATTTAAATTTGTATCATGTGAATAAGTACTACAGGGACCATGAGCCAAAGGTGGAATTTGAGCTCATGTTCTCAGCTATTGAAAAGAGACATTGAGAATGGGAAACAAACTGGGATGAAAACTTGTATTTATATCTACAATCCTTTTTGCTACCTCCTTTATTATAAGAAGTACCTGAAGAGCTTCTATGTTGGGGCAGTTTTCTTTGATTACATCTAGACCCTTCAAACCAAGGCAGTAAGTGGCCACAACTGATGGACCAAGTTTTGTTGTCCAGCTCTCAAATGACTTGTACGCTGGTCGTTTTAAACTGCAGGTGTAAGGCTTTTTCTTACTATTAAACTCCTTAATCTTAATACGGACTCCTGGAAATAATTACACTAATAAGACTATATCCCTCTGCAACTGAGGTGACATACCACAATGTATTTCCAACTTTATGGTGTTGAATAAGACATGTCACGTTTGTCACGTGACTGACAGTGGCATAATATGAAAATAAGTTTACTTGGACCTATTCTCAACAACAACAGCATACTAAATTCACAGGCACCCATGAAAAATCTGTCTGTCAGGTTAAAGATATTAAGCTAGACTATCTAATTCCCACCTCGTAAGTACGACAGTACCACCGCCTGCCAGCTACGACTGGCACGCTCCGTCCGTATGAGGTCCTGCACGGGGACATGACGGAACACGGCGCGCCAGCAGTCCTCGTTCAGGTAGTCCAGTACCGTTCGCTCATTGTTTACTTCTGCTTCTGACATCTGCATTTTAAAAAGTCCGAATATCAATTTAGATTAAAGTTCATGTTGTTATTACTATGTAACTAGACTACAATTGAATGTATATCCTTACTTTAATCTTCTTCAAATATTAAACTATTTAAACTGAAGAAATCACAACTATTTTAAGTTTCATAGATTCACAAATTTGCTCAAAACATTCGCAAACTGAATTTCAAACTTGAACTCGAAACATTACTTTTTTTACAACTGCCAGTGTTGTAAGCAGCCAGTTGCCAGTTGTTAAAATCTAGAGACTCAAGAGTCGACACGGACGGATCTTAATTCCGTTCTGAAACTGCTCGGTGCATCTGTAAATAATTCTGTCGTCTTTAGTCTGTGGCAGGACCGTTTGTTTGACATTGACGTTTGGACGCCAAATACTATTTTTATTTTCGTGAATAAGAGTTTACGTAAATCAAAAATAGTTGCTTTTTAGGCCCGGTCTGGGCCTTTGGAGCTTTTAAATCCTCAGTGAAGTGAACGCCGAATATGGCAGAACCTTGCGATTGGCAGTTAAGATGTACGGAGCTGAAGCACCGAGGTTCTCATCTTTTGCAATCCGGCCAGTGGTCGGATTGCTCGTTCCTGGTGGGTTCGGAGCCGCACCAGGTAGTTGTGCCGGGCCATAAGCTGATCCTGGCCATGGCATCGCCCGTGTTCGAAGCCATGTTTTACGGGGGCATGGCTGAAAGGAACGAGCCTATTCCTATATTGGATGTGCAACCAGAAGCTTTCAAAGCGCTCTTGGAGTGAGTAGAGTACAGGGTTTTTTTTACAAAAGGTCAGCTTATGCTATGTGATAGAACGAAGTAGTTGTTGGTGTTCTAGGTTAAATTACACTTCTGACTGTGTTTATTTTCTATGACTATAAGGAGTACTGTTTATTTATATTATTGCTTTAGTACCCACTACAGAATCTTATATACAGAATCTTAAACAAACTACATATTTTTCAATACAGAAACTATAACTCTTGAACTCTGCAAATACATCATGGCTCCTTTATAAGAATCAGCTCTTTGGCTATTAGGCGTGTTTTGCCCAAACTATCTATCACAGAACTATCTAACAAATTAACAAATTTTTTGAAATAAAACCTGATTTCATTGACCTGATTTATACATAGTCTCTGTAAAGCATTAATAACTTAGGTTTAGTTTTACTTAAAGATTATCTTGCAAAATTGTTGTGTTAGTCTTTACCTGCTTTACAAATATAAAGTTGATTTCTATTCCAGATATATCTACACAGATAACATAAACATAAGCTCTTTTGACAAAGCATGTGAACTATGCTACGGGGCCAAAAAGTACATGCTGCCTCACCTTGTGAAGGAGTGCACCAGATATCTGTGGTCAGATTTATATCCGAAGAACGCTTGCCGAGCTTATGAGTTTGCTAGGCTGTTTGAGGAAAGTGTTCTAATGGACAAATGTATACAGGTGAGTATTGTTTTTAAATTCAGTGATATTCTTGTTCTTGTATTATTAGCAAAGCCCAACAAAGAAAGAAAAATCATTTATTTGTGACACATAATATACACATTAAATACAAAAGAAACACAAATTAAATTAAATAGTGCCACCATTTTGTGGCAATTCAGCATATTGCTGGCCTGTTAACGGTCCCCTGGTCTTCCATTGGAGCCATTAGTGAGATCACCGTACATAAAGCTCTACATACTACTTATTAAATTTGATCAAGTTTAAATACATTAGTGCAAACTCCAGAAATTAGAGCCCAAAAAACCCATATATTTGGCCAGGTTTGTGAATTTGTTTTTAAACAAGCCATAAATACAAAACGCCAATTTCATAGGCCTAACACATAACCTGTTCTGCAGATAATAAGCACCAACACAAAAGAGGTGCTGACAGACAGCAGCTTCGAGGAAGTGGAGCTCAGCACGGTGATCACCGTGTTCTCCCTGGAGCACCTCAACGTGGACAGTGAGCTGGACCTGTTCGAGGCGGCGGCGCGGTACGCGCGCGCGCACACCCGCCGCAGCCCCGCCCCGGGGAGCCCTAAACCTACCACTAGCACTGAGAAGGTCAGTTAACCTTCAAGTCAAAGTCAAAGTTCATTACATCTCTTGTTATTATTATTATATTTCAATTTGTTTAAAATCAATTTTATGTTTTTTTTTAATGCATGTTAGTTGTAAGATGTACCATGGTTGTTTGAAAAAATAATTCCCGCCAAGTTTCTTACCGGTTCTTCTTGGGTCAGCGGTGTAGGGTTCGAACCGGAAGTAGTTTTAAAACCTAGACGATTCAAAAGAGTTTGTTGCTATTCCAATTTGAATAAAGAATTATTTGACTTTGACATTGAGTACATTGTGTATTAAGGGTGGTAAATAAGAAATTCTTGTACCGCCCGTGGCACAAACAATGTTTTTCATCACAGCTGTGAGGCAAATAAAGTAAATAAAACAATATATTTTCACAAAACTACTCTAATATTGTCTAAATTATTTCTCAAAATCAGGGATGACTTAAATTTATCATTTTTATAACAGAAATCCCGGCGCGGCGCTAGTGCGACGTAATGTTAATGTTGTATGAAAATCCTTAATTGCCCTAGGGCGTAATGACGCATCTACGGCGCGCATTCGCGCACTTATCGAACAGGTGTGATGAAAAGTATTTTTTAGTACAGATGGTGTGTTTTTTAGGCTTTATTTCGAGAAGTGTGTCATTTTACGTCAGGTTCAAAACTTCGAAGGGCCATCTGTACTAAAAAACGTCGTACGAGACACGTGCAAAAACGAAATTCGTAACTCATGTCGATTTAAAAAAACACTTAAACACAACTCGTTTCGAATTTCATGTTTTCGCGCTTGTGTCGTAATGTACTATTTTATTCAACTAGCCAGCAACAAGCGCTTTTGAATTGTTAAACTAAATAGCAAATGAAAAAAAATCTACTTCCAGTTCCAACCCTACACCACTCATCTGAAAAGAACCCGGTAAGAAATTCAGCGGGACTGGTTTTTTCAATGATAATAACATCTTACAGCTAACATACAAACATAAAAACAAAACATAAGTCGATTTAAACTTTCACGATTATCACTCATATTTTAAAGACAAACGACTCTTAATCGCGTAAACTTACGTTTAATTATAAACGTCAGGATAAAATTAAACGTAAGATAACGCAATTAAATTTACCGTTTGTCTTTAAAATATGAAAAACATAAGTCAAGGGTGAATAGGCATCTTCTGGGCGAAGTCACTCCATAGGCCGCATATCTGCCCTTGGCTAGTCTAAGCACATTTAAAAAAAAAGAGTAAAGTAGTCAAAGAGGCTGTAAAAGTTGCAGCCACTTTGACGGCCAAGTGCGAGTTAGAATCGCGTGCATTCCGTATATTTGAATTTAACACTTTCATTGCGGACGAGTGCTACGCGCTACGCTCGTAGCCGATCCCGTGATTTTTCCGCTTTGTAGCGAAAATGGACCTCCCACAGAAAACTCCCCTCGGGAGTTCCCCGCGCTCAAAGTGTCAAACTTTCGTGAGATAAAATAACTATAAATATAATGTATAATATTTAATCACTACGCGCGACATGTTTCGGCGAGCCTATCAGTTTTTGTTTGAGGGGTTAATTTTTTTTCAAGATATTTCGATGTTGGTCCCATACTGAAAGTTAATCGTAATGGTTGGTAGATTCGGTCGGTAGCGGGAAAGATCGTCGTTCCGTTCCATATAAAAGCAAAATAAAGTAACAAATTACAGTTTATAATATGAAAGCTTTAAGTTTAAGGCATAGATGAAATACGTAAGAATTGCAATAAATGATTTGTAGGTGGTGGTAGTTGAAAGCAGTGCCGAAAGCAGTCCGCTCTCGGGATCCGGCGAAGGCTGCGCCAAGGCCGAAGGCCGCGACGCGGAGGCCGAGAAAGGCCAAGAGCCGCCGGGCGCCGGCGAGGGCTCCAAGAACGACGAACCTGGGCCGAGCGAGCCGCCTTCACGCACAGGTCAGTACTGCAGTGTTATTCACTAAGGAAACCGCCTTGCTGTCAGCGCTGTGTCAGTGCTGCGGCAGCGTCGAGCCTAAAAATGGTATTCACTAATATACTTTAAACGACACTAGTGCTCGGCGACGAATGCGGCGTGAGCTGGAACTACACTGCGTCGAAAGTTTGACGTTTAATGTATGAACTTCGTATTCTCTAACGAAAAACAGCGACGAACTCGCCCAGAAGCTCGCTCACAGCCTCGATTCCTAATGTCAAATCAAACAGCTAGGATTTTAGACAAGGCTGTCTCGACATCGAGCTCGTTGACGAACGCAGCGTCGAATGTGTCAATAAGAGAATAGCATAGCTGGGAGTGTTACAAGGCCAAAGATTGGGATATCGAGGCCTAGAAAGCCCAGGCAAAGTCGCAGGGTTGCAAAGAGTCACGGCATAGCATGGTCAAGGACAGGCCAGTGGTCGGGACGCGGAGGCCAAGTTTGGCCGCCGGGCTAGCGTTGAAAATGTCGGAAAAAATTTAATGTTTTTTTTCGGGAATATAAGGAAATTTTGTTTTTTTCCGTTTTTCGGGTTTTTACAGAAATAATCAGTGCTACTGTCACTGTCACTGCTTGCCATCTATTTCAATTGACTTTTCTTAGATGACATCGCGTTATCCTGGTAAAAGTGAAAATTAGATCTAATTCGCACTGGTTTAGAGTTGAAAATTATAGTGGATTCTTTCGAAAAAATCCGAAAAAAAACAAGCTGTTTGGAAAGCATCGGGATTTAAATTTAATCCGAAAATTTTCAACGCTACGCCAGGCCTCAAGGTCAACATCGAGGGTTGCCTGGCAAAACCCGAGTCGAGATAACTAATCATTGAAATGACAACCTCATGTAAGTGTCTTATACGTCGTATTTCAAAAACCGGTTTGCTCGACTCAGGTTTCACTAGGCAACCCTCCATTTGGTGGTGGCACCCGTCACTTTTAGCTACTTACATGCTTTGATTTTTCCGATATACTCTTTCGCTATGTGAAAAGAGGATGTTGCCACAGCTACGTGAAACATGGCAGATCAGTGATGGACTTTTTAATCTCAGTCCTAAAAGCAAACGATAATAAAATGACTGTAGCGAAACAAATGTAATATATGTGTCAGTGTTCACTTTGTCACGACTCTTAAAATAGACCTTATGTGTTCTTTTTTAAAGTCCATTTTAAACACCGTGACAAGGTACATTTCCATGTGCACTGACACATATTTTAGTGTCTTTAACTTCCCCTTACCGCATACGAAGCCATATATGGCCGCTATAACATTGAACTCTATTCTGCGACCATATATAACATGGACGTTAGGGTGGTTCAAAAAGAATTTTCTTTTATTTTTCTTTTTCCACCAGGTGTTTTCTATTCGTTTAGACCTTAAACTCATCTCTGCAAAATTTCAGCAAAATATAAATGCATTTAGGGGTA
>JALPQI010011878.1:0-23502 GCA_025490895.1 Thaumatotibia leucotreta
GTCGTGTAAGTAACGGGCCGAGTGTAAATTTGATTCGATCATGGGTGCAAAAGTTTCGAAAAAGCAGAGTTTATAATAATAACCCACGGTCTACAGGTGATTTAAAAAATATATCATTAGTGAAATCAGCAACATTTCGCAGGATATGCTGCGGCGAGTGATACAAAAACACGAGGCTCCGTTTCGAGGAGCGTGTACGTGTAGAAGGACTACATTTAGACGATATTATTTTTAAATAACTAAATCCGCATTTGTTATCTATGTTTTGAGATATTAATAAAGTTTCTAGCTTAAGCAGTTATTTTTTTATTTTAAGTTAAAATTAGAAATCTGCCGTCGGACTCCCTGTATATCGTCGCCTGGTTCCCACATCACAACTATCATAAGCCTTAATTGAGCTTACCGTGGGACTACGTCGATTTGTGTAAGATGTCCCAAGATACAATGTTTTTCATCGGTCGGTAAGCGGAATACTAACTCGATTCATAAAAGCCTTCTGCCTGACGGCGTCGGGCTTCTAAAACTCTCGTCGTACGCGACACGTGTAAAAACGAAATTTCATGTTTTTCGCACTTATGTCGTAATTATTTTACAAGTAGGCTCTAGCTACAGTAGCAACAACAGATTTCTATTATACGGTTGTACCCCCACGTAGTATTTAGATTGATTGATTATTTCCATTCAAAATCACAAGCTATTTCGATAGTCGTCACTAATGCAACAGTATGCTGAGGGTGTGTGCGGATCGGTTAGATTGCCCGCTAACCGGGTACTGGGTTGGGGTGGTCATTGGGAGGAGCAAGTGATAATCTACATTCCTTGTTCCTTCCTTGCTCGTTCGAATGGTAGCTTTCACCGGTTCCTCGTTATATGTTGTATTTGTGTGTGTTATTATATATTATGTATAAAGTATGTAGTAGGTAAGCTAGTACTAACGTAGTCATGTAAGTCCTATGTGTACTTTTACTAACAATTGTATGGACACTAGTCTGAAATAAACCATTTTTATTTTATTTTTTTATTTAATATGCAAAAATAAGTTATTTTTGGAAGGAACGTTGGTAATAGCGCCATCTGTTGTCGACTAGAAAAACTAGTCATTTATTTTGTGGTGGTTGTTGGCGGCGCTAGTAGTAATTAAATTTGTATCTACAGTCAAGGGCATAAAAATATATACAATTTTAGACCTTAGGCTCCAGATATTTAGAAAAAAAATGTATACATATTTATGTTCTTAAAATAATTGAAATAATGTTGATACAATATACGTAATCGTTCTTAAATGATGAACTTGACGCGACCTTTGGTCTCATCTCATTGATAAAAACTGGATGTATCTTATAACAATTCAAAACAATATCAAATACAACAACATATATTATATTGCATTAGTAATCAGTAGATCTAATGGATCCCTCGTGTACTTATTATCGAATTATTGATATGTGTGTCGCTGTTTTTACCTTAGGTGAGTTTTGTTCCAAGCTTTTACGCTAAACTAAGTTATATTTATATAGGTACTTCACATCACATCATCAGCCTATGATAGTCCACTGCTGGACGTAGGCCTCTCCTATTAACTATGCGTATAGCCGAATTAAGAGGTACGTAGCGATCAAAAGTATTTTGACAAATAAAGATAATGTAGTATTTTTGTGAATTGAGTTAATATTTAATAATAATTTTGTAATTACATTTTCTAACCCTATCCTTTTTACGTTCCCACTGAGATATCTAAAAAAAACTGAAAAGAAAATCATAAAAAATACACTTTAGGACGATCAAAAGTATTTTGACATTTGAATAAAATTATTTTACCGGACTTGTAAGAAGGTCAACATTTGAACATTTGCTTAATATTTGGTTACGTATCCTTTGGACTTTTCAACAGCAGCACATCGAGTCTGCATGGAGTCCACTAACTTCTGTATACGTTCATATGGTATTCTTGCCCATTCTGACTTCAGTGCTTGAAAAAAATCTACCTTGTTGGAATAATTTCTCTGTCTCACTCTGCGATCCAGCTCTTCCCGTAGGTGCTCGATTGGATTAAGATCAGCACTTTGACTCGGCCTCTCGAAAACCTTGACTTTTTTACGTTTTAAAAATGCCTTGATATGGTTTGATTTATGCTTAGGGTCGATATCGTGTTGAAAAACCCATCGAGGTGGCATATTTTCTTTGGCATAAGGTGTGTGTATTAAGTATATTTTCAAACACAAATCGATCCATAATGCCATCTATTCGGACGAGAGGTCCGAGTCCGTGACGAGAAAAAACATCCCCAAACCATTACGTTACCGCCACCATGCTTGACTGTGGGTACTTGGTATCGCTCATCGTGTCTTTTATTATGTGGACGACGTACATACTTTATTCCATCCGACGACATTAAATTGAACTTATTTATTTAATCTTTATTGCAAAAATAAAATAGTACTCCCGTCGCTCCATAGAATTTTGGACCACTCGTACTTGTCCACGATTTGTGTCTTAGTGCAAACGCTAATCGCTCCTTCTTGTTTTTTATATATACCGATATAAGTGGCTTTTTATATGAGCGTCAACCATGAAGCCCTTGATCCGTTAGGCGTCGTTTGACAGTAGATACATGAATATTTACGTTGTAATTGTCTTTCAGCTCGTCCTTGATTGTCACTGCAGTTTTCCGCGGATCTTCTACAGACAGTTTTTTTATTAAATGATCAGTTTTCGACGTGGTTTTTCGAGGACGACCGCTTCTAGGCTTATTGTTGACGCCTTTTCGATCCTTGAATTGCTTATTCCAGACACTAACAAGTTGCCGTGATATATGAAAAGTTCGCGAAACTTCAGTCTGCGACTTGCCTTTTTTGAGTGCAGTTGCAAAGGTTTGTTTTAAATCGTTTTAATATTCTTTACATTTCGGCATGTTATATAAAGTCTAGGCCTTAATTTATTCAGAAAATATTTTCATCCCGTAAGACTATTCTCAATAAAACTGAATAAAGGAATGGTGTCAAAATATTTTTCCCCTCACTAGCTCGTAAAGTGCTCGTTTATCCTTTAATACGAACGTGTAAAAACGCATATTATTCACTTGTGTGGCAAAGTAATGACCTTGGTTTTGGAATAACAAAACGTAAAATGCTAATGGAAATTGTTCCATATTAATGATAATTAAATAATTTGTTTGAGAATTTAGTGTAAAATACAAACCTTTATATGATATGATGATTTTAACATATAAATCCTAAAATTCCATAAGTAACAATTGTTTTAGTGAATGATAATAAGATGACTAGATGCAATCACAAAACGCAGAAAATGTCAACGTCAACATTGTCAAAGAATATCTTTATTTACCGACTCGAACACGCATAAAAATAGTAAACTAAACAACTTTCAGGGTGTTCTGTTATAATTTTGTAAAAATAATGAATGAGAAGGATTTAATAATGCATTGGCGTTGGTGTGCAACTACAGAAATGTGTTGAAATCGTGCTGCGTTTACTTTTTCGTGGTAAGTTTACTGCGACAAAATCTTGCATTAAATACATGATGCACTTGGAAAATTATTATCACTAACCCGATGATGATTGTAATGTGAACAAATAATTACCTTTTTTGAGTTTCCTCGCTATAGTGAGGGGAAAAGTTTTGTGTTACACACGGGTGCAAATGTATTTTACTTCTCGTATGTTAAAACACTCGCTGCGCTCAGGATTCTATTTTAGAACCACTCGCTTCGCTCGTGGTTCAACTATATAGAATCCTTTCGCTTGCTCGTGTTTCAATTTCATACTCGCGGGTAAAATACAACTTTGCACCCTTGTATAACAAATAACTATTTGAACCAACAAGATGTACGTTTTTATGGCCAGGTCCTTAATATAGTTCAAGGAGCTAACCTTTTTGTGTATTTCAAAAAAGTTATAAGCCATTAATAACCACGGCATAAACTAATTTGAAAAAACTTATCTACCTTGTGCAATATCCAAACTTTTGTTGATGTCAAAATACGTATGATCGCTACTGTAAATGCCCATAATAATCCCCGCTGGGCAAGCGGATTGGCGATCGCAGTAATGTGAGTCTATATTAATTCGCATAATTTATTACGCATACTTCAAATTGGCATAGCGTTGTTAAGCATACTATTTAAGTGGCATAAGCATAATTTCGCATAAACGATTACGCATAATGTATTTACGTATAACGTAAACTATCATAACGATGATTTGGAATAATTAGAATGTGCATAATACTAATTGGTATACCTAATGAAAGGTATAAAATATAATAGATAAAATAATAATGAGCGATCATAGATTGCGTAGCAAAACCGATACTATATAATATACCTAATAT
The DNA here is from genome assembly GCA_025490895.1 of Thaumatotibia leucotreta. NCBI lineage: Eukaryota > Metazoa > Arthropoda > Insecta > Lepidoptera > Tortricidae > Thaumatotibia > Thaumatotibia leucotreta. Next base: position 4,351 of record JALPQI010011878.1, read on the forward strand.
TTTTGCCAAGTTACTGTCGATTAGTACGTATTAATAATATTGTTATATAGGTACTATACACCGTGGTCTCTAATAACCCGAAAGATTTTAACAGTGTGTTCCTGACCACATTTAGAAACTGTAATAAACTTTTCTGGATATCGCCTAGTTTCAAAGTTATTACCAATTAAGAAAAAACATTTTCTAATTGTAACTCGGTACAAAAGGTCTTTTTAACGGCGTTGGTGCCATTATGGAGAATAGTCTTACTAACCTCATTAATAGATGTCAAAAAGTGAGAAATAAAACCTTTTATAAATGAGGTTTTTGTAAAAAAAAAATAACACTCATTGGAAGTGCTAGTTTTGTGAATAACTTTTACTTTTTATGTTGAAATACATTCAAAAATGTAATAAAAATTGAAAAAAAAAATTTTTTTTTGCCAAAAATTACAAAAGTTATTAAGTATTTTTTGTTTGTTTTTAGATCAAAAATGCGTGGTTAAACTCTTTCGGGTTATTAGAGACCACGGTGTATATTACTTCCAATTTAAAACTAGTTTAGACTTTCGATCGTAGAAATTATGGTATAGGTAAATAGGTTCCCCAGATCCTATTTTAAGCATCATTAAAATATACGCCCGTATTAAATAGGTACGCACTCTGTACGTGCGCCTCATGCGCCTACCAAGATATGATTTCTTTACTAATAAAATTGATTATTAAATACCTAATGTTTTATTCAATTGATTGTAGTTGACGTGTTCATTAGAATGTGTAGGAGATATCGACGAAAGCTAGGCTTTAACTTCGCTCCTGCTTATTAATCTTTTGAACTTAACCTTACTGTCTTGGTTTTACCCTGATCTGCCTCATTCGCTTGATTTCTAAGTTTATGCTAATCCATATTAGGATGAATAAAGTTATATTTAATAATGTTATGCATATTTCAATTATGCATAATCAGTAATATGCGTATTAAGCATTATGGAATTTTATTATTTTGCCTATTCAATATTATGCTTAATTATTTATGCCAAATCCGTTATGCGAATTCATATTAGGACTATTAATATTAGGCATATTAAAGGGGACCCCAGTAATGTGTCCACTATGATGACGCTGCTGCCCAATCAATCAATCAATCAATCAATCAATATATTTATTTGCTATAATACATAATACAGGTTCTGGTACAAGATGTTAAGGTACAGTGGATACAGTATTCAGTCTAGTAAAGACATGCAAATGTAGAGATTTGTGGACTATATAAAAAACAGAAACAACGACACTTACAAAACGATTAAGTCAAGAGAGAGAGAGAGAATAAAAAAAAATACAACCAATTCAATTCACCAATGTCAAAAAGAAAATACAATATCAATAAATTAAAAAAATAATAATAATACAATATCACAATATCAACGAAAATGACCCTACACCTATTATATCTATTTTTTTGAATCATACATATTGCAATTCAATAATTCATTCGTACTGTAAAAACATTTATCCAACAGCCATTTAGTTATTACATTTAAAAATTTATTATATTGTAATTGCCTTATATCTTCTGGAAGACTATTAAATATAACAACACACATGTTGGACGCATTTTTCCTATAAATCGCAGAAGAACACTGAGTTTGGTACAATAGATCCCTATATTGAGATCTCTGCTCTCTTGCTAACACATCTGTCCTGCGTCTAAAGAGTTCAGGATGTTTTTTGACAAACTGACAAGCTTTCTTTATATACATGCATGGCAATGGTAAAATATTGAATTCTTTAAACAGCGGCCTGTGGTCGTCGGTGTTCCAGATATTGGCTATGGCCCGGATGCACTTTTTTTGTCTAAGAAAGGCTCTACTCACATCGACAGAATTTCCCCAAAGCAACAGCCCGTAGTTTAGCAATGAAGAAGCATAACCATGATATGCCGTGATTGCCGCTTCAACTGACACAGTCAATCTGAGCCTCCTCAAGGCAAATGCAAAACTGTCCAGCTTGGTACAAACATAGTCAACATGAAGTTTCCAGTTTAAATATTTATCAATATATATACCCAAAAATTGTATGCTTTCACAATTATCTATTTCTGTACCATTATAATTAACATTAATATGATTTATCGTGGTATTATATGATTGGAACTGCATATAAAAAGTTTTGTTAAAATTAATGTGAAGATTATTACTGCTAGTCCACTGGCATATTTCAGCTAATGATTTATTTATGAATTCTTCATGTGAAGAAATATCATGGCCTTTCACTATGACAGTCGTATCATCCGCAAATAAGATGCACTCGGATGTGATTGCTCGAGGAAGATCATTCACATAAATAACAAAAAGCAAGGGACCTAGGATACTTCCCTGAGGGACCCCCCGTTGGTTTTCACGATGACTTGAATGAAAATTCCGTCTTACAAGTTTGTTCCCATCCTTGACCATTCTTGAAATTTCGGTGAACTGTTTCCTGTCTCCTAGATAACTTTTAAACCACTCGAGTGCAAGACCCCGGATTCCATACGTTTCAAGTTTTCTTAGAAGTAAATTATGGTTTATACTATCGAATGCCTTACTTAAGTCTAAAAATATTGTCGCAACCGGGGTTTTATTATTAATAGCTTCCGTCACGCATTTGATCAAGTCAAAACATGCCATTTCAGTTGAGAGACCCTTTCTGAATCCAAACTGTTTAGGATGAAGAATATTATGCTTCTCAAGAAAATTAGTTAATCTGACGCACATAGCCTTTTCCAAGATCTTAGATAGGACGGGAATTAAAGTAATAGGCCTATAGTTGTTCAGGTCACTACGATCTCCCTTCTTGTATAGAGGTTTGATTTTGGACAATTTCAATTGTTCTGGAAATATACCTTCCTGGAATGAAAGGTTTATGATGTGACACAATGGCTGACTCAGGTAAGTAGCATTAAATTTAAGTAAGTCTGTTGTAATATTGTCATGGCCATAAGCCTTACTATTACTCAATGACATAATTATTTTAAAGACCTCCTTCTCATCTACGGGTCTTAAAAACATTGAACGTGGATTGTTCTCGCAAGTACGTACTTTTAAGTCAGTTATATCGTTGCATGCTCCCTGATCTATGATATCAATAAAGAAATCATTAAATATGTCGCAAATATCCTGTGGATTAGTATAAATATTATTGTTAAATTCTATAGAGTTCAAGTCATTATATTTATCATTACAACATGTCATAGAAGAAATAACCTTCCAAGTTGCCCTACATTTATTATTATTGGTCTGAATAAAATTATTATTTACTATTCTTTGAGAAGTATGAATACATCCCATCCCATCCCATCATCAATCTTTTATTAAATAATGGTCAGTGAAACTTCAATCCTTAGTCGACTCTTACGACATAGTGCAGTAATTGAAGCGAAAAATATGGTCTTACTTCCGAATTTTTTTACTGTGAAGCGATTTACATGAAATTTTGGATTTAGGCTCATCTTACCCTTAACTTCAAAAGTGAAAATGATCTGAACTCCGCCTGTTATTTTTAAGGGTTGTAAACAACCCCTTAATGGCAAAATTTACATTGAGCCATTTTATCGTTAAAAACAAGTCTAATAGGAAGTGGTGAAATTGTAAAGTATTTTCTAACATAATTATCTCATATGAAAATCATTTTCAACCCCATCAAAATCTTACAACCCTTGCAAACAACCCCTAAATTGAAAAAATCACAAAAAAATTTGGTACGACATAAAAAGATGTAAGTATAAAGTAAGTAATATTTTATATTCTCTATAATAATTATCAAATTCTTAAACCCCTTTCAACCCTTAAAAACTACCCCTTGATAAAAAATAGTATTTTTTTTTGATAATATGAATTGGATTTCAATATTATTCCACACTCTCGAAAATGATTATCATATTCTTAAGGTTTTCTACCCCTACACCACCCCTAAATTAAAACAGTAAATACAGTATGTATCACATAGTAGAGCAAAGAAAGATGTGAATGTATTAAGTCATACTGACCAACTTTTACTACCGGACCAACGCCGAAATTGCGTGAATTAATGTGACTGTACCATACAAAACGGCAGCATACTCGAATAGCTTCAAAAAGAATCATCCCCCAACTCCTAATCGTTAAGGAGTTGTTCCTTCCTTCATCAGCTAACTAACACGAAACGATAACTACTACTTGCAAACACTTGAATAGATTTCGAAAATGTATGAAATTTGTTATATTCAAAGAATTATCCTCCGACTCCTAATCGTTAAGGAGCTATACCTTCCATCATCAGCTCACCAACATGAGACTATGACCACCTAAAGGCAAATACTCGAATAGCTTCAAAAATTCTTGAAATGTGTTATATTTAAGGAATTATCCCTCAACTCCTAATCGTTAAGGAGTTGTACCTTTCATCATTAGATCACCAACTTAAGACGTAGGTACATGACTAGACGCAAATACTTGATTAGTCTTCGAAAATAAATGAAAAATGTTATGTGTGCCTACAACATTTGAAGAGTTCCCTCGATTTCTCCAGGATCTCATCATCAGATCTGGATTCGATGACAATGAAACTAACCAGAAGGTATACCCTTTTAAAAAAAAACAGAATTCTTTAAATCGGTCCACGCGTCTTCGAATAATCGGGGAACATACACAAAAATAAAAATAAATATTTCGTTGAATTGTAAACCTCCTCCTTTTTTGAAGTCGGTTAAGAACCATTGTAAAGGTAATTAAGAGAGCTACAACATCCTTCATTGCAATATATAGTAAAAAACCTTTTTCTAAAACGGCGAAGGGTTAAAGGGCTTAAGAGAGGCTCTGATTGCGCTACCACGCGCTCTTTAAACAATCATATCTCAGTCAATTTTTGTTTGACAGAAAAAACAAGAAAACCAAATTGTTTATCGGACAATACCTTAATTTTGAATTCATACACTTTTAAACGTATCTGTCGTCCTTTTTGAGATATTATTAAAACAAAATAAATGGGTTTCAAGAAAATTCGAAATTTCGTTTTTTATTTAATCGTGACTTTTTTTTTAAACTATGTGTCCTGAAGCAGCCAAACTGATACTATTTATCAAACTCTTCATAATAAAGTTAATTCTAGGCGGAATGCGATTAATTTTAATTTTAGTGGAAATGGCACTTATGAAACCCATTGATTTAAAAGAAAAAACATTAGATGCTCCCCTTGTTTGCCATACAGCTCACTTAGTTTCCGTGCAAAAGACTTTTGATAGTGCTCATTTTAAAGCTTATTTCAAGCACTACAAAATCCTTATGTATTAGAATGCATAAAATGCATCTGCTCGCCGGTAGATGGCATTGACCACATCGATTAAATTTCAGACAAAATAAAAAACGGCTTTGATTTAATATCTAGCTTAATATTGCACTTAGAATACTTTATAAAAACCCAAATTGATCATTGTTTTACCTGCTACAATTTTGTACTTGCAAAATTTTCGATAAAACGTACATTTTTGGAGATATTGATAAAAAAGCGATGAAAAACGTGAAAAAAATGAGAATTTTCAATTGCCAATAGCTTGAAAAGTATTGGATTTTTTGAAAAACTTTATAAATAATTTATTGCTTAAAATTAGGCCTTCTATCGATATCCGAGGTTATTTAGCAAAATAAAAACGCCACCCCCGAGAAGGGGTGGCAACCATCCCCAGGGTGGTTGCGCAGTTCGAATGATTGTCACTTTTGAATTTAAGGGTAAGATGAACCTAATTCCAAAATTGTACCTATGCAATTCGGTTCACAGTAAAAAAATTCGGAGCATTAATGCTTCAATGACTGCACTAACACCCGCAGGAGGAGTTGGGTTGGTGACAAATGTATTCTTACTGCCGTCACCATACGGTATAGGTACTTATTGACATTGTACCTAAACTGTTTTTCACCACACTGCTCGTAAACACGCTGTTTGTCCTTCAATTTCAGAGCGCAAAACTGTGTTTTAATCTCTAGAGGCTAAAGTAATTTTTTTTTAATTTTCTGGATAGACTAAAGCAATAACTTATACGGCCTGAGAGAATAAATGCCTGAGAAATAAGCGAGGGGCCGCACATAGTGTGCCACTAAGAGGGATAGACATAGTCACTTACTACTAAGAAGATACTTGTGTGTGTGGCACTTAGACTTAGCATCTAACACACACACACACAAAAAATAAAGGCACAGTGATAAGAACGGACTATTATCGTTCCTTTTCACTTCCACTAGTACAAAGTTTCATAAGACCATCCCTTTCGTTCTTGCTATTATTATTACGTTGTCAAATCCATATCCATATTCTAAATCCATGGAAATAAGCTTTTTGACGTTTGAACTAGACAGTACGTTCGAAAACTCAATAGTTTCAAACAGATTCATATACACATGAACCTTTCATAATATTATATTCAATATGCCAAAATCCAAATTAAATACCACATTTTGTTGTAAAAGGCTTTAAATTAAAAGTTCTAAAAATACGACAAATAAAAACAATAGGAAAATGAAAGTGTTGACACTATGCAAATTTCAGAACGCATCCGAATATTTTTTTCTTTTAAGATTTAAACGAGTTCGGTCGTGTTTTATTTTCATTCATTGGTGATATCTTAGTTTAACATACTTAAGTGGCTTTGGGGTAATTGCGAGATAGGGCTTGTCCATTAATCACGTCATACGATTTTGGCCTGTTTTAGACCCCCCATCCCCCATGGTGATATTTTCTGGACCCCCCCCCCCAGCCAATATCACGTGTAATTTTTTGCCAACTTAAGTTAGTTCTTTCAATGACACTTGAATTTACGTACTTTTTTGCCAACTACGGGGTAAATGTTCGCGAAGTTTTACAACATAGTATTTAAAAGTGTTTTATGAAAAAGTAGGGGAGACCTAGGAGAGTTGACACAAAGGTAAGTTGACACAACGACAAAATCTCATCAGGAGACAAATCTCAGGAGTTATAGCATCTATGTTCAAAATTATGCGAAAAGTAAGTTTTTACCCATTTTTTCAATGCCGTTTATTTACGTATTATGTTGAGAATTATGCCCTTTGTATACATCATTTCTAACGTATATTTAAGTACATGTTTATATTCAAACATGTTATTTTCAAACGAGAACCGCTTGTAAGTAATAATCGCTAAGATATAAAAAAGCCGTTAATTTTGAAGGAAAGGTAAGTTGAAACAGTTTGTTTCAACTAACCTCCTTTGTTGCAACTCTCCTCGATGTTAAATAATAAACTAAATATTTATTTGGTATTTCAAAGTGCCTAAAGCAATAGAAGCAAACAGGACACTAAGAAACGTCAAGAAACCATTATTAGATTAATCAATCAAGACAATTGAGAAAAAGGAGTCTATCAAGTATAACAAAACGACTGGTAAAAACATAAAGAGGAATGCAGTAGTGAGAATGAAAATGATAATGATTGTTTATGCCTGTGTTGCTTAGAGCCATATAAAAATAGTAGGCTAAAAAAATTAAAAAAAATAATAATTTTGGATTGCATGGGCTGAGCACATGCAAAATGCACATAATCGTGAACTGGACTACATATATTATAACTGTTGGTCTGGTTAATTAAATCTATTTTTTTATTATGTGGCATTTTGTTATACCTAGTTAGATATATTCATGTTCTGTGTTTTGTGTTGGCAAAACTATCAATTACCATAAGAAGTTAAGTTGGATTCTTTTAGTTATATTTTTTTCCCTGAAAGGAGAAGACTTACAATTTTAATGTTTAATTAATCTCATTTAATGTCTTAACGTTGATGTAATTATGGATAACTATAGTGTGCAAAAAACTCAAACTGATTTAAGTATGTAGGACCTGATTTATTATAATATAGGTACCCAAATGTGTACTTACTCACAGTCGTACAATGAAGGTGCCTTATTATTGTTATAAGAAAAAACATATTTTTGTTAGTATATTTGTAATACTTGACCTCAAATTTGTTCAAATAAAGTGTTTTGGTAAAATAAATACGATTATTGCCAAAACTATCGTTATATTTATCTTAAAACTTTAATTTCTATTTATGTGTCAACTTACCCAGGTACCTGTTTCAACTTATCTCGGTATTAGGAGGGTTGAAACAACCCGACTTGTTCTAGAATAATGATGTTTTTGCCACTTTCTAATGACTTATTACTTTTCGAATTGACATTTATAATTAGATTATGAAATTCCCTTTCTAAAAATGATGGTTATGACCTTATAACTTGTATAACAAAAAAGTTATGCTGGGATATGTAAAATTTGTGTCAACTCTCCTAGGTCTCCCCTAAAGATTTTTTTACTGGTTATAATGCTGATTTGAGGGTAACAAAAAATTACACGTGATTTGTCCATTGACCCCCCCTCCCCTATGGTGATAATTGGTGATTTTTTCTTGACCCCCCCCCCCTCCCCCTATACAGTATGACGTGATTAATGGACAAGCCCATACGAAAATGGGATAATTCCGAAAATCACAGAAAAATCGCCAATAACTACATGAGTCTCATTTTGGAATTATCCTGAATTTTTAAGCATTGCTACGCCAAGATAAATATTTGAGGTTATTGTTTTATTATTTGTTTATTTTTTGGAAGTTGAGGACTTGCAAATAATTACCTTCTAATTTGTTATGTTTGAGTTTTATTTCGCATGTTTCCTCGCTTTAGTGTGGTGAAAAATGTTGTGTTTCACTCGGCAGCAAAGCACTCTCGTGCCTTAAAACCCTCGCATCGCTCAAGATTCCATTTTATGAACCTGAAATTCTGGAATCTTTCGCTTGCTCGGGTTTCAATATTTGCACGAGAGTTAAACAATCACTTTGCTCCCTAGTAAAACAAATAACTATAATTTTGTGACAATGAATTAGGTAAATTTATATGAAATCCGAACTTCGCATTTTAATATGATTATTATTTTAAACGGATGCATTATTCGATATGTGTTGCAACATCGAATTATTACCTCATCGTTTTCATTCCAGGATTGTTAGCGCTACTGCTTTCGCCCGGTGCCAAGGCAGAGGACGGTTGGCGAACCACACAACTATGTAAAACTAGAGGAAACGAACTCGAATCCCGTCAATACCCCACGGATACCATCGTCACCGATATATGGCTCAACGACTGCCAATTAACCGAAATAAACCCCTACGATTTCACTGGCCTGCCGAACATACAGACAATTTTCTTATATAACAACAACATCACCGTCGCAAACGAAAATACGTTCCCTTTCGGCACGAAACTGAAAACCATAAGCTTGTCTCGCAACACCATTGAATACTTACACCCGGAACTATTCAGTCCAGTAACAGATTTAGTTGAATTGTATTTACATCACAACAAAATAAGCTATCTACCGGCTTCGATTTTTGATAAAAACACTAAATTGAAGACTGTTATATTAAATTATAATCGGCTTAACTTTTTACCGACAGGGTTTTTGAAGAAACTTCACTTATACGTGATTTATCTCGACCATAACCCATGGCATTGTGCTTGTTTGATCGAGATTATAGCGGATATGAAGAAAGCAGGGGTATTTTTCTCGGTCCATGCGGAACCGGATTGCTTGTATACCGGTAGGTATTTTTGCCGGAGACAAGCTCCGTCAGGAGTCAGGATTGCTCTCGAAAGACGCCTCTAGCTAAGCAACACTTAGGAGTCGCCAGCAAGCTCGATTCCATATAAACGATACGTTCTTATTTTACAAATTGTACGTTGTATTTTCCATATTGATAATGATATCTACATCTCTGCCCTGCTAAGCGAAATAGCGATAACTCATAAATAGAAGCATAATTGGGAAATGGAATCGTCAGCTATAGAATAAAAGGTGCATGTTTGCATTAAATTTTATTTTTAGATTTCGCTATTATGCTTAGCAGGGCAGATCTATACAAATCTTCAGTAGAATCCAAAAAAGCATACGAAGCAGACTTTGACGTCTTTGACACATATCGTGAAACTCGTGCACGATGGGTTCCGTACCATTATCAATTTATCATACAAACAGCAAAATCACGTTTGTTGTATGAGAGCCCCCTTAAATAAATATCTATTTTATTCTACTTTTTATACAGGTTGAACGATATGAAGTGTTACCACGTAGATTTTATTAAGTCTGGTATCAAAGTAATAGCGGCTTATTATCGGAAATATGTTTTGGACACCGCATTGAAGTCTTAGGCACGTAATAAAGCATTGGGGTTGTAGACCACAAACATAAGAACAAGACTGAGCTTTTCGGCTTATAAAGCTCGTAAGAACCAAAAATGGCTGAAAACCGAATTTCACGTTTCAGTGCAGTGAGTTTCGGACTTTTTATCTGGTTTATTTTGAAGAGAAAGGTGAGAATAATTAAACATGCTAGTATAAATGCATTCAATTCACTGGCGATCGTATTTCACTGGCACATACCACTACCACTGGATCACAAACGTGTTGCGAGCAAATATTTTATTACCATTTGAAGACCATAGTCAAGGCAAATATTAACTAAAAGGAGATTTAATACCAAAATGTAATATTTCTTCTTTTTTTCTTATTTACAGTAATAAATGATTGCAACTAAATATAGCAGTCCTTTGAAATTGGTAACACTTCATCAGGGGCTAGACACTTTCTTTGTACGGGTCAATTCCCTTAGATAGCGGTTCCATCTGCTTTACAGATCCGAAAATAGGCACGCACACATGCACCCTTTGTTTAGCGTACGTGTGTGCGTGCCTGTTACTACTACGTGTAGCCCTAATTGTTACCAATAGATGTCACTGTTTGTTCAAATTTATTAAAATATTTAGTATTTTATTAAAATTTACTATTTACAGGTAGGTATAAAATTAATAAATATTTTTAATAACTTAAAGTAGCATTTATTAATTAATAGGTTACCAAAACTTTATTATGTGTGAAATATTGAACGACCACTAATTATGCCATAAAATCTAACAAAAAAACGACCACTAATTTGTCGTTGAAGTCAAGATGAAGTTTGAAAGTTCTATTATTCTATTTCGTTATGATTATCTCACGACATGACGCTGGCTAATCGTCAGAAAGCCAAAAAAAAAAAAAAAAAAAAAAGTTTGAAAGAGTTTTGGCATTGCACATGTAAACAAGTAGAACGTTTTCTTTGTTTTTCTTCGCTTTTTACGATGAGTTGAACTTATTCCTCCGTAAAAGTTTCTGTATTTAACTGCTCCGCTGTTTTCTGTTGTGTTAAACATTATCAATTGTGCGAAGTAGACGCTTATTTGTTCGCGATATTGACGCTTTTAATTTTGTGTTGTGGTAAAAGCACAATTTTTGTGTTATGCTGTTATTTTTGTATTGATTGTGCGAAATAGACGCTTTGTTCGCGATATTGACGCGTATATTTTACAAAAATAGAAAATAATGAAAACTATAAAATTTGTGTTTTATTTTATTCTTCCTATAGGTATATATATATATTTTTTTGGGTAACGAGTTATTTTGTTTTGGTTTTCAAGTGTGTTATATTTTAAAAATGTAGAGAAACTTAAAAACCAGAACAAAATAACTCGTTACTCGGAACTAATCATTAGCAGGCTATGACTGTGTATACATATTAATGGGTGTATACATGATTAGTTCCGGAACGAATTTAAAGATGGTGCTTCAACCATGCATGCAAGAAAATTCCACAAGAGGGCTCTCTTTATCATATATATTACTTTACTCTTTGCACTTCATATCGTTCACCCTGTAGTTTTTGTATTTATAGCGGCACTAGAAATACAGCATCTGTGAAAAGTTAAACTGTCTTGTGTGTCTAGATGCAGCCTGTGACAGACGGACAGAGAGACAATGTGTCCCGTTTTACCCTTTGGATACGGAACCCAAAAAACTATGTTGTCATTTATCATCAGCGCTCTATTTATGATATGGCAACTAAGGCACTGGTCTCACCGCGAGCTACTAAGCTATGAACACGAACAAAAGGTACGCACTCCCGTGTAAATAAAAGACACGGCGATACTCGCCCGGCGGTGATAGCTGATAGCTGGGCGATTAGTGTCTCTTTTATTTACACGGGAGTATGTATCTTTTGTTCGTGTTTATAGCCGATACTTCTTAGCTTGCCCAAACTCAAGCGAATAGTAATGAAATGTGGTTCAAAATAAAAACAATACATACGAAATTATTTATTTATTAAAAAAATAGTAATAATTTGATACCTCCTTATAATAAATCTACAATATGAGCTCAGTCGAGCATTTGTTCATGTTTGATTTCTACTTATTAAAAACAATTTAATATTCCTATATTTTTAACACTTTCCAATCCCATGAGTTTACTATAAACTCCGACTGATAAACATCTATGCATCCCGCTCGTATTAGCATAGGTGCGAACGAGACGCAGAGATAGAAACGAAAACTCAGGGTATTGGTATAGATTTAACGAATTGATTTACGTTAAATCCGATTAGGATTGCCAACCGTACTTTATTATAAGTCTTTATCGTTGCTATGGTTACATTCTCCTGGGTCACACTTAAAATCACACTTGGGAACATCCATTAATTACGTCACACCAATTTCAAGATTTTTCACCCCTCCCTCCCCCTTGTTACACTTTGTCACAATTAACTACACCCTCTTAGTGTGACATCCTACGAACAAATAAAACATGGAAGCTGCACGCCATACTAAATTGACTTTCAAACACGGTCCTGAATTTTAGTTGACAAGTGTCACCCCCTCTCCAATGCATCACGGCAATGAATTTGAATGTCAATCTATAAAAACTTAACCGTCATTTAAAAATAATTGTGATTGGCCCATCAGTTTTGATTGGCGATATTCTATAAACATTTGTCAAAGATGTTGCAATATGCGCGGTGTCACGAAAAGCGCTATGTCCTGCCCATCTTGGCACAATTGAACAATTAAAATTGTGTTTGGGGGCATTTTTGAGCTGGCGTTAGACGTCTGTTATATATGGTCGCAGGTGACATCACATTTAGATTTTTAGTTAAGGAAGGTAAAAATTACAACATCACTGATTGAACCTAACTTTTTATTATGATTCTTTAAAATGATTTATAAAATTAACGAAGAGAAAATCAACAATAAAAAATACAAAAACTTTATTCTTCCTCCGTCCAAGGATTTTGGATCCACTATTTCATGTTGATGTATTCATGTATGTGAGGAATGTGACGTCACAAACATGGAACTCCTCCCTCCCTCCTGTCACGATATATCACATTTTGTGGGCCCCCTCCCTCCCCCTTGAGGTGTGATGTAATTAATGGATGATCCCCTTTAATAGCATTAAAATTGACAAAACTTTGATTTTTTGACGCTTATCTGGCCCTTCCAAGGTGGGACTCCCACTTATCAGGATAGTTTCTTCTAGTAAATTCAACTTTTGTCCCGTGGATGACGTGAGAGAATAATAATAAAAATTTGATCGACCCATACAGTACACGGCCATTTTCACTTCTAGGGACACCCAATTAGCTTAACTCTCACAAAAAAGTTAACTTCAATGTCAGTATTGTAACGAAAATTAAGCAAATATGAACAAATTTTTTTTTATCATTTAATCCAGAAAGAATACGCGTTTATTCAATATAAAAACATGACTAAAGTGGATTTACGTAAATATTTCATGCTTAATTGTCGTTACAAAACTGACATCGAAGTTAACTTTTTGTGAGAGTTAAGCTAATTGGTTGTTCCTAGAAGTGAAAATGCCCACACATAAATTTGCCATAGCTGGCATGAATGGAATTAATGATTTGAATGACATCCATTGTGTGGGCATAGACAATACCAACCCGTATACAGGGTGGAAAGGGACGACGTTCCATCCCGCTACCGACCGAGTCTACCAACCATTACGATGAACTTTCAGTATGGGACCAACATCGAAAGCGTACATGGAAAATTGACTTTTCCATACTATTGAACTCTAACTAATCACTCACTTTGTATGAGGGGTTAATTTTTTTTTAATATTTAGATGTTGGTCCCATACTGAAAGTTCATCGTAATGGTTGGTAGACTCGGTCGGTAGCGGGATGGAACATCGTCCCTTTCCACCCTGTATACTTTACAATACAATACAAAACTCTTTATTGCACACCTCGCGCAAAAAAGTACACAAGAACAAAAGAAATACATCAAATCAGAGGTCACAAAAGGCGGCATTGTCGCTAAAGAGTGATCTCTTCTGGGTAGAGGAGACAAGATTACAAAAATGTAGGTAGTAGGTGGTGCAGAAAATAAATACTTTTTCATTTATCCATTCGTGTCAGCTTTGGTTAATCGACATATACAGAAAGTACAGTCAGCGATAAATGCTTGTATCAATTCCTTGGACAATAACTTATTAATATAATTTATTTCTTCAGTCCCTGGTTCGAAGGCCCCATATGGATGTTCTTCGAGCACCCACCGTTGGTCGAAATAAATGTATATTTTACAATAAATACACTTCATGTACACGTCGGGTTTGACTGAGGGTGCTCCGGATGAGGACCCTCTAATGGGTCGAAACATGTCGAGCAATCATCGAATTAAATTACGGGAGTTTCCCGTGCAATGTGAATTCATGTTATCGTTATACAGGGTGGCTAGTAAGTAGCCCGACAAACTCGAAATGTGTATTCCTGAACACATTTTGAAGCTATGATGTCTTTTCTGGATTCGGCTTAGTTTAAGAGATAATGACATGTTATTCAAAAAACTATTTTCATTACAAGTCACTGAAAAATGCCTGCACGATTAAAATTCTTACACTAGTAGTTTTCATCTCGACATACACACTGATTAAGTTAGAGAAAATGAGAAAAAAAGTTTCAGAAAAATGTTCAACTAATAAAAATAATTTCAAAACCCTGAAAAAAAAATTCTCACCCTACAATTTATTACTGGTCATGTACAAAAAAGAACAAAATATCACAAAAAAGTTTGTAAAAAAAATTTTATTGTTCGAAAATGACATATGTCACATATTTTTTTACTTCTTTTGTCATCAAAAATGCATTGGTAAAGTCTGCTGGTATAATAACCCTGTATAATAATACATACGTACATAATTTAGAAAAGTAATTTGGTATGTTCCACATAACTTATGGTGAGTCAATATATTATTATAAGAGATATACCCCCTTATTCATAAACGTCTGTTAACTTAACAAGCCGACAATAATTGTTTATGCCTTTCGGTCTTAACAATGTGTCCATAAGAGCAAAAGGGACAAACAATAATTATTAGCGGCATGTTAAGTTAGCAAACGTTTATGAATAAGGGGGTTAGTTTATATGGTGTTGGTCTACGAACAAATAAAACATGGAAGCCGCACGCCATATTAAATTGCCTTTCAAAAACGGTCCTGAATTTTAGTTGACAACTGTCACCCCCTCTTCAATGCATCATGGTAATGAATGTCAATATCAACGTATAGAAACTAGTTATGATTGGTCCATCAAAGTTTTGATTGGCTATATTCTATAAAAAATTGTCAAAGATGTTGCGCCGAAATATGCGCGGTGTTAAGAAAAGCGCTATGTCCTGCCCATCTTGGCACAATTGAACAATTGTTTTTGGGGGCATTTTTGAGCTGGCGTTAGACGTCCATGATATATATGGTGTTGGTGGTAAATTACCTAAACATAAACTGATTGACTTGTATAGCGGGCAGCGCTGCTCTGAGGGCGTTTAAAGATGCCGTTTGCAGCATCCCCCATACTTCTAAATACTGCAATGATGGCATACTGCTCAGCTTACTGCAATGAAGAAGGAAAATAAATATTAGTACTCAAAATCTCACTTTACTGTAAATAATAATCTTTTTTTACTGGTTGCTAAGTGTTACGTAACACTCAAATTACCATTTATACCCTAAAGTCGCAAAAAGTTATGTTATAGTTTTCATCCTTGGTATAGTTTTAATTGCCTTTGCGGTAATCGGATTCCCGGTGAAACGTAACTGAAAAGGGTTGCCAATTTGGGAGTTTTGATTCCCTAATTTTTAACTTAAAAAAAAACAATGTTACGTAGCGTGTTGTAAGGAAGACTCCTCCCACCCTGTAACGCATCGCAACGTTTTACGAGACACCCCTCCCCCCAAAATTGCGTTACGTAATACTTCAAAACCCCCTATGTCTGGAAGAGATCGCTCTTTAGCGATAAGACCTGTTGTGTTACCTTTAAGATAGTAATTTTTTATTATTTTTTATGTACGCGGTGTGCAATAAAAAGTATTGTATCGTAAAACCATATAAATAGTGAGACTTACACAAATCGACTTGGTCCCACGATAAGTTCAATAGGCTACTTGACTCATATCAAATGTAGTGCAAAAAATTATTATTTTCCGTAGTATTTATTGAAAAGATCAATATTTTTCGATTACGGTGTATTAAAAGTGTTTTATGGGTACATATTTTTTTATTGAAAAAGTTGTTTTATTTTTTTAATTTCGTACTCTGAAAACGGTGTCCGCCATGATGTGACGTCATACGATCTTAAACTATCTTCATGTCGAATCTTATACGAGTGAAGTTCGCCATGGACATGTGGCATGTAGCTTTGCTGTGACATTGACATAACATAAGTGACATGTCAAATGTTTGTTTTCGGTTTGAGTGACGTCACACCACAGGTAATCTAAGCATTAACATGGCTAGTATCGTTTTCGCGCGGTAACGAAAGTTTAAATTTTAAGTTATAATTTTCTAGGTCGTGAAAAAATATTTTTTTTTTTTTCAGTTAATCTGATATTGATTAATAATATACGATAAACTTTAAAAATGTGTCAAGTAGCCTATTAAAACTTGTGTTGAGGGTAGAGTCAAGTGTAATACTAACGTGAGCACATGCGGCGGTAGCAGGTAGCACCGGCTCAGAGCTAGGTGTTCCAGTCGTGGGAGAGTGGTGACGGAGGTGACGGCGCGGGCCCCGAGGCGGGAGCAGTCGGACAAATCCAACTCTAGCAGCCGACAGGCGACGGTACATAGTGTAGTCACCACTGTCGCGAAACGGATTCATTTATTAATAAAAACAGAGATGGTGCTGCCATCTATTGAACATATTGCGAAAACATCTAATATAAAAAAAAATCATCTAATATTTATAATTTGTATAGTATTAAGTAGTGTGACTACTGGAGAAAAATTAAAAATACAAATCAAAATATTTAGTTAGTAAATAATTTGATTTGTGTATTCGCAATATGTTCAATAGATGGCAGCACCATCTCTCTCTAGCTATTCTAGAAAACTGTAAAGTATTCTAATAGGAGGTGCAGGCGTGTAGTTAGTGCTTGCCCTTAGAGAATGGTCAAAGGCGCCTAGCCTTGTAAGGGATTGCATATTCCCGAGAAATTTGACCGGTGGTTGCTAAGACCGAGTGGCCGAGGGGTACAGGCATCAGCCGCGAAAGCTGAGTACGTGGGTTCGATCCCCACCTCGGACATAGGTGATCTTGGTCGTTTTTCTTTGGTATATGACATCTAATATTTATAAAAACATAAGAATTACAAATAATACAAACCTTTTGAACGCCAAGCTGCGAAACAATTTACCGTGCCACTGACGCCTTTGGGGCAAAAAATAGATTTGCGACAAAATAATGCCAACATAAAAATAAGCAGTTTTTAATAGATTTTCACAAAAAAAAAAGACGTCAAATGCCGTGGCACCATTTTATAAAGACGTCATTTACCGTGTTTGGCGGTCAAAAGGTTATTAAGAAATAAAACTATGAAAAGGGATAAACTCGCGTATATTAACTAATTTTAACTTCATTCCGACGTCATCCGCAGACCACGAACCCTGTAGTGTTCGAAACGTCGGAATGAAGTTAAAATTAGTTAATATACGCGAGTTTATCCGTTTTCATAGTTTTATTTCATGAGTAATCCTCGCGGTAACCGAAGAAAATATTAAAAACATAAGAATTACAAATAATACAAACCTTTTGAACGCCAAGCTGCGAAACAATTTACCGTGCCACTGACGCATTTGGGGCAAAAAATAGATTTGCGACAAAATAATGCCAACATAAAAATAAGCAGTTTTTTAATAGATTTTCACAAAAAAAAAAGACGTCAAATGCCGTGGCACCATTTTATAAAGACGTCATTTACCGTGTTTGGCGGTCAAAAGGTTATTAAGAAATAAAACTATGAAAAGGGATAAACTCGCGTATATTAACTAATTTTAACTTCATTCCGACGTCATCCGCAGACCACGAACCCTGTAGTGTTCGAAACGTCGGAATGAAGTTAAAATTAGTTAATATACGCGAGTTTATCCGTTTTCATAGTTTTATTTCATGAGTAATCCTCGCGGTAACCGAAGAAAATATTAAAAACATAAGAATTACAAATAATACAAACCTTTTGAACGCCAAGCTGCGAAACAATTTACCGTGCCACTGACGCCTTTGGAGCAAAAAATAGATTTGTGACGAAATAATGCCAACATAAAAATAAGCAGTTTTTTAATAGATTTTCATAAAAAAAATGCCGTCATTGGCGAGAGTGGCACAATTTTATAAATACGTCATTTGCCGTCTTTGGCGATCAAAAGGTTAATGGGTACATTAATGTTTCAAACTTAATTTTTTTCGCACTTGTAAATATTGTTGAGGTGTTGTGTATGTAGCGAGGCATTCGAAACAAATAAAAATTGCAGAATAAATCAACACTCATATAACATTTCTTGCTTCTTTTAACCTCAGGAATAAGCTGTTCATTTTATTTGTTTTTCCTCATCTTCATAAAATGATGGTTTTATTTTATTTTTCTGCTACCAGACAGCGCTACGTGTGTATTAACACATTCGACACCGCACACCCGCCAGGTTATGCTACATGTGACGTAAAATTGTTTGAAAATTTATTACTGCCCATGGGCATAATGACACACCTACAGATACATAATAACGAACAGGCTATGTGCGCTAGGGGTGATGAAAAAGAAGTTATTACATAGATCATAGAACTTACTGTCATCTGTCAAGATCCTCGCGCCGCCCAGATTCAATCGTTGTAATTTTGGAGGCAGTTTTGATACTAATATATTCAGTGCCGCTTCATTTAGATTACACCATGATATGTTCAGTGATTGTAAACTGAAAAATAAATCAGTGTAAACGGGTA
>JALPQI010011879.1:0-31696 GCA_025490895.1 Thaumatotibia leucotreta
AATCTGAAAAAATTATAATACCGGGTCAATCTATAGAGAAGAATCCTATGCCATGCCAGTGGCCTAAGGTCTATTTATCCTTTAGGTGTATTAGGTGTAAACAATTAAGCTAACGACATCGATACTCAAAGAACTCTTTGTCTAATATTTATTGGAAATGTAGATGAAACACATTAAGTGTAAATAAATTTAATGACTATTTGACTTCTAACGTAATTAGTAAAGATGCTCCATTTATTTTAGAGGTCTTTCCTTTACTATTTTATTTTGTTACACTAACAACACCGCAATTAGATTGTAGGTAGTATAACACTAACACTCTTGATAGTCTTGATACTTAAATCACTTTACTCTGAGTTTTTTTGGCACTTCTCTCTAAAATAAACCTGGATTCGGCTTAGCAACCCTTCTACGCAAAACCACACCTTAGACCAAGAACACCTTAGATCTATCCAAACCAAAGACCAACGAAATAACAAAGGCCATAGTCGGATTTTCATAGTAAGTCAGCCTTTAAATCAACCAGACTCTAGTATTTTTTTGTGAGTACCTCTTATGGTGAAGAATATTTCTGCTGAGTATCAACGTCCTATCGGTGACAGTTTTTGACTTATGTTTTTTTTTAGTTTTTTCTTTAATGTGTTGTATCTCAGGATGTATAAAAGCGAACTGCTTCAAATTTTGAAATAATGTTCTTTATTTAGATATGCATCGAATTTAAAAAAATGAATATCGATTGTCGTATAAAAAAAAGAAAAAAAAAGACCAAAAAATTTTTCATATTTTTTTTTGTGTACCTATGAAGTAGTGACACCTCTATTTTCTTTTTCTAATTATAGACCATACATTGGCCTACTAGTTGCCTAAGTATCAAAATTTTCCAAGCGGTACTTCTTACCAAAAATCGGCAATATGTGTGGTCAAGTTCTGCATTCAATCGGTGTTTTTCAATGTAGTATACAAACTCTTCATTTATATTTGAGTTTTCTTATCAGGTTATCTTATTTAAGAGTAAATGCTAATGACAACTTAATGTCATCATGATGCAAGCTGTTTATTTCATTATTAATCGGCCGTTTATTATTTTAACTAGCGTAATTCGATATTATTTATGAGATATTCATTAAAAATAATATATTGCAGTTAAATATTATCGAGATACGCTAGTTGAAATGGTAAACGGCCGATTAATAATGAAATAAACAGCTTGCATCATGATGACATTAAGTTGTCATTAGCATTTACTCTTAAATAAGATAACCTGATAAGAAAACTCAAATATAAATGAAGAGTTTGTATACTACATTGAAAAACACCGATTGAATGCAGAACTTGACCACACATATTGCCGATTTTTGGTAAGAAGTACCGCTTGGAAAATTTTGATACTTAGGCAACTAGTAGGCCAATGTATGGTCTATAATTAGAAAAAGAAAATAGAGGTGTCACTACTTCATAGGTACACAAAAAAAAATATGAAAAATTTTTTGGTCTTTTTTTTTCTTTTTTTTATACGACAATCGATATTCATTTTTTTAAATTCGATGCATATCTAAATAAAGAACATTATTTCAAAATTTGAAGCAGTTCGCTTTTATACATCCTGAGAAACAACACATTAAAGAAAAAACTAAAAAAAATCATAAGTCAAAAACTGTCACCGATAGGACGTTGATACTCAGCAGAAATATTCTTCACCATAAGAGGTACTCACAAAAAAATACTAGAGTCTGGTTGATTTAAAGGCTGACTTACTATGAAAATCCGACTATGGCCTTTTTTATCTAAATCTATATAGGGTAAATTGCTACTCGTAATAACTGGCTACTCTCGACTCTCGACATAACCAACTCTATGTGCTTAGTTAGAATTCATTTTAAAACGATGTGTCATGTCAATCACTCTCTTCCAAAATGAATTCTAATGAATTTATGTACAGTCGAGGTCAAAGATATCATTACGGTTTAGGTGCCAAAAACAAATTTACACGACCTTAATGTCAAGGCAATAACGTTGTGTAAATATATTTTTGGCACCTAAACCGTAACGATATCTTTGACGTCGACTGTTCATCATGATACGAGTGTGCTAAGTTGGTCATTACACTTGATTAACACATTTGCGAGGAATAACTGACTTTTTGTAACACTTTTCTGGCCTTTGTTGCTGTTTCTGGACTTTAAACTGACTTAGGTACTAACCGAAATTTACTTTCAACCTTTTTATTTTATTCTTGTTACATACTTGAAGTTCACAATTTACATATAAGTAATAACAGAAAACACAACAAAATAACAACAAATAATAACCGAAAAAACCGAACAAATAAAATGCCTAAAATAGTAGGTAAGTTTAATAGGGCGCTCGCGCGCATACCTACGTACCGTAATTTTTAAACGCGCGCGAAGCAGCAATCCAATAATTCCAATAAAAAATAAAAAACCTCCAAGGCAGCAATCCAATAATTCCAATAAAAAATTAAAAAACCGGCCAAGAGTATGTCGGGCCATGCTCAGTGTAGGGTTCCGTGGTTATTAAAAATCCGCTGGGCTATTATATTCGGAATAATTATATTTTAAAGTATTCTATAAGTAGTATACCAAACGAAGGAAACTCAGAGGAAAAAACTCGTGTATAAGCAAATTTTGGCATAGTTGTAGGGAATGGTGTTTTAAACAACATACTAAAAGTACTGGTGGTTAGGGGTGGAGTTAACGGGGGGAAAGGGGTGTAAAGGTCCTTATTTTTAATTTTTCGTAAATAACTCGTAAACCGTGGCTCATAGCAAAAAACGTTCTAGTACATAAGTAATCTACATAAAATTCTCTACAAAAAAGATGTATGCATGTTTCCTCTGGGATCAATGTGTCATGAGATAAGAAAGCACGAAGATGGACACTAAAGAAATAAACACATTTGTTTAAGTAGGTATGGCACATACAGAATGCTCGCGAGCATTCCAAAATATTTTAATGCTCAATTCCTGACCATATTTAGAATCTTTAATGTTATATAAAATTTCCTGGATTCGGCTTGGTTTCAGACATAATCAACCTTATTTTCGAAATAAGTTTTTCGATGTAGCTCGTCATAAAACTTCTTTTTGATTACAATGCTACCACAATGTGTTTTAATATTACTACACCTTTTTCCTGGCAATCAAAAAATGGGAATAAACTTGACGAAATAACCAGTCCCTAAAAAAATATTTAAATAAATATTTTTACAAATTGTCGTTATGATAAAAAGTACTGGAAATGTCAAAAAGTATTCAAAAAGTCTAAAATAAAAGAGAAAAAAAAAATTTTTTTTTTGGTGGTATTTGACATTACGTCTCATAATCATTTTTGTTTATTTTGATATCTAGAATGCATACTTAAAATATTTTGGAATGCTCGCGCCCGGGCGCGCCCTGTATGCTTATATGTAAAAATAAAATTCCTAATTATCTTCTAAACCTAAAATATTCTCATGATCATCGTCAAAAGATTTTAACTATTTATATTATATTATATTATTATTATTTATTTTATTTATTTATTTTTAGACTAGTATTGTCATTGTGTTTTTCTACAATAATTACTGAAACTGAAACTATGGATAATATAGACATTATGCCAAATACTAGTAGTAGCAATACTAGTTTGTCGTCTACATCGTACATCGTGCAATGTATTAAAACGCGGAATTGTTACAAGTGGAAACATTTTACACTTCTAGATTCAAAGCTTGTTTGTAAACATTGCTCTAAAAGGTTTTCAATGAAAACATCTCAAAGTGTTTTAAAGAAACATTATATAATTCATGAATCCCAACGACCGAATGATAATGCAAGGACTCCTCGAAACCTGGTTGAATTGCTAATTGACTTTACTATACTCGGTAGTCATTCCTTTAGAATTGTAGAGGAAGAGGCTTTTGGAAAACTTCTTAACGCATTAAATAAAACGTTTATGATTCCCACAAGATTCCAACTGACTTCAATTTTCATGAACGTGTACAAGGAACAGAAAGCACGAATCTGCCAAGTGTTCATGAATATTAAGCGGAACGTTGCTCTAACGTTTGATTTGTGGACCTCGATAACGAACAAGCCTTATGTCGCCGTTACAGCACATTTCTTCTCTGATGCAACTAAATTGGCTCATATTACCCTAGATTTCGACATTATACCCTATCCACACAACGCTGAACAGCTGAGTAATAAGATATTACAAATTATATTAGACTTTGGCTTAAAAGATAAATTAGTAAGTATCACAATTGACAACGATAGAACTAACATCAGATGCATGACGTATATATCCTTATTCCAAAGAGAATTAAAAGACCTGAATCATTTGAGATGTATGGCACACGTACTTAATTTAATAGTACAAAAGGGCCTTTCTGTTCAGAAAATAAAGGACATCGTCTTACCTGTTCATAAAATTGTAAATTAGATTTTAACCTCTCCAAAAAAGAAGCAACTCTTTCAAGAGACATGCATGTCACTTGAAATACCATTTCTCAATCTCATAAAAGATATGCCTGTAAGATGGAACTCCACTTTTGCTATGCTGGAAAGGCTTTAAAAATGAAATCAGTGTTAGATTATCTTGGAGTTCATAATGCTGATTTTATTGAATATACCATTAGAGATTGGGGCAACATACAATGTTTAATAAATTTTTTAAAACCTTTTAATGATGCTACTGTAATGATGTCGAAGCCAGAATATCCCAGTTTGTATTACGTCAGGCCTATATCAGATATATTGTCACAACACATTTCGTCGCATTTCCAAAATGACACTCTTAAAGATTGTTCAAACGTCATGATAGATAAATTTAACGAATACTATCCCCTTCTAAATTCACCGCTTGCTCAGATATCTGTAATTTTGGATCCTCGTTTAAAAAACCAGTACTTTATTGAACAGGGTGATCTACAGCCACTACTGCACCTTAAAAGTCTCTATGAGATGAAATATAAAAATGATACGGAGCAATTTGAGAATAATGCTGTGCTAGTACGGGAACAAAATGAGCGAATATGCTCAACACCAGTATATTTCAGTTATTATACAAGCGTGTTCCTGTTACTCCACTTGAACTGAAAAATGAAATTGAGTTATATAATGACATGTCCATAGAGAATGAAGACACGGATGTATTGTTATGGTGGTTCCACAAAAAAGGTACCTTGCCCACGTTGTCGCAAATGGCCTTTGACATCTTATGTATCCCCGCAACAAGTGTTCCCAGTGAGCAAGCCTTTTCAAGAGCAGGGAATACGATTACAAAGCGATAAACCGTTTGGGTAACAACACTATTCAGGCTTCGATGTGCTTATCATCGTGGCTACGTTTTTATGACAAAGACGGGCAATAAGGTCATCGTTTGAGCGATTTTACTTTTTTATTCTTATGTTCGCAATATTGACGTAAAGTCCACAGAGTACAGTGGTATTGTTGGTTGTTATTGGATTTTCTGCCGAAACCGATTTTTTGACATTAGAAATGTCTTTTTCTGTATTTATTGTTAAGAGGACCGTTTAGTTTGCTTTAGTGAAATAGTTAATACTATTTCACTAAAATATCTATTGTGAACAATGTTATTTCAATAAATATTTCTTAATATATTAATTTTATTTCTTATAAAATAGGTATTCAAGCAAAAAAAACTGGTACAGTTTTTAGAAAACCAGGCTAAGATGGCTGACAATACAACAGTCTATATCATTGTGCATTTCTCGTAAAACTACTATAGCGCACCTTCAATTAATCTGTGTTTAGTATTGTACTGTTGTATCATTAACCAACCGATAGTGATCAGCTGATAAGCAACTTATCCGATAGATACATAGATAAGTAATTATACTGGATGAAATCTTTTACAATACGACCATCTTTCATAAAGTTGACGAAAATCTGCCGAAAGTTTCCGTCATCTTATCTTAGAATGAACCCGAAAATTGTATTCCTCGTATGCGAATTAGTCAGAAACGAGTATAATGATGAAAATTGCAAAAAAAAGTTGCCGCCATCTTAGATCTCAGAATGGACAAGAAAATCGATTTCCAGTTATGCGAATGAGGGTTTTTGATACTTTTTCTGGCGCTATGGGGAGGTGAGATGGCAGCACTGAGCCGAACGTTTAACGAACTGTCAAAATAAATACGCGCATTTCATTTTCAACATATTTATACTCAGGTTTATTTATTCTGAAAACCAGTATAATTATGAAAATTGCAAAAAAAAAGTTGCCGCCATCTTGGATCTTAGAATGGACTTGAAAATCCTATTCCACGGATGCAAATTAGCCACAGACGAGTATAATGATTAAAATTACAAAAAAGTTGTCGCCATCTTAGATTTTAGAATGGATCCGAAAATCGTATTCCTCGCATGCGAATTAGTCAGAAACGAGTATAATGATGACAATTGAAAAAAAAGTAGCCGCTATCTTGGATCTTAGAATGATCCCGAAAATCGAATTCTACAGACGCGAATTAGTCAGAAACGAGTATAATGATTAAAATTGAAAAAAAAGTTGTCGCCATCTTGGATTTTAGAATGGACCCGAAAATCGAATACCACGTATGCGAATTAGTCAGAAACCACTATAATGATGAAAATTGCAAAAAAAGTTGTCGCCATCTTGGATCTTAGAATGGACCCGAAAATCGAATTCCACGTATGCGAATTAGTCAGTCATTGTGGCAATCTTTGGGGAGGCCTATGTTCAGCAGTGGACGTCTTTCGGCTGATATGATGATGATGATGATGAATTAGTCAGAAACGAGTATGATGATGAAAATTGCAAAAAAAGTTGTGGACCATCTTGGATCTTAGAATGGACCCGAAAATCGTATTCCACGGATGCAAATTGGTCACAAACGAGTATAATGATTAAAATTGCAAAAAAAGTTGTCGCCATCTTGGATCTTAGAATGGCCCCGAAAATCGAATCCCACGTATGCGAATTAGTCAGAAACGAGTATGATGATGAAAATTGCAAAAAAAGTTGTGGACCATCTTGGATCTTAGAATGGACCCGAAAATCGAATTCCACAGGTGTGAATTAGTCAGAAACGAGTATAACCCAACTCTGTCAGGATTAACTACACCCTTCAAGTTTGTCTGTATACTCATTTCCACCCTGTATAATTAAGTATATCTAGTAGACACATAGATCTATTTGATCTATGATCACCTTGTATAACTATAAAAAACAATATTCATATGTTTGAAGCTTTTAAGACTCGAAACGCTTCAAACTTTATAGACTTAAACCTTGAAGACTTAGGAGGCTTTAAAGCTCGAGTCTTATGGACTCGAGGTTTATGTGTTCTATGACGTTAACACGAAGCTTTTTGCTTGAGGCTTATACGGCCGAGGCTTTAAGGTTCGAGGCTTGTAGACTCAGCAGTCGCGAGTGTCGCGACTCGAGGCTTTTAGTTTACGCCTCGACGCTTAAATTCACAACACTACCTTTGGGGAATCTCTGTGAAAGTCATGCAATCTGTTAATTTACAAGGAAATAGATATTCTGTGAGAATATCTATTTAGCTTCACAATACATACTGGATGTAATAATGTACACATATAAGAATATTAACTTTAAGAAGCTTTCTGACATCCACAGCCGCAATACACAGAACAAGCATAAGTTATTGGTTACCAAATTTCGTCTACAGATAGTAAAAAAGTCGTTTGTTGGAAACTGTGTTACCTTTTTCAATAAAGTACCCTTAGAGGCATGGGAACTACCCTAAAATTCATTCAAAATGTTCATCAAAAATGGTCTTCTCAAAAAGAGTTATTATAAAGTTGACGATTACTTGAATGAAGAGGAACCATGGCCGTGTCTTCAGTCTCAAGAGCTGTCTTAGATTTACATGACATTGACTTGAATACATATTAGTTATGTATTTTGTAGACTTAGCTTATAAGACTGTTAGCTTAACAGCGTTTTTATTATTAATTTTTGACGTTTGGAGAGCCTTTACACCTCCAAAATTATTAATTTTATGTATTATTCTTAGTATCTAAAATTTCTTTGACCGTGGAGACCTTTTATGTTGAGAATGAAAATGAGTATTACCTACCTAACGGTACAAAAATAAAACCGCGGGATATTATGATCGAGCTATGTATCAACGACATTCTGTCAATGCTGAAATGGAATATAGTGACACAAGCCTAAACGGGCGGTCGTTTTTAATCTTGATCACAAAATATCGTAACAGTTTAGCTAGATTATGAATATGAACAAACAAAAGACGTGAGTAAAAATTTGGAATCTTAAATTCACCTCCATAGCTGTTGTAGGTGGGAGTCTGTAAATATCAGCTGGACCTGTTGGTTTCATTACTCCTTTCCGTTTCATTTTTTTGAATCTTTCCGTAGAACCGTATGCGAATCCGTTGACGCGACCAATATAACAATCGATCAATCTAATAACGGATAAATCAGGTTTCTGAATCTGGAAATACATTTAAAAAAAGGAAGTAAGTAGGTAGTTTAGTAGGGAAGAAATTCTGAGAGAAACACAGTTGGGCACTTTCGTGGAAAATCGAATGACACAAGTGGATTACCAACTTTTTTGTACAAGAGTACAGCTCTTGGCCTAGTCCAGTGTTGGGCAAAACGTAATTGAGTTACTAATTAATAATTACAATGACTAAAAGTAATTGCAATTACAAATTACAATTACAGGGTAAATCCCACCGGCTTTCGAAATTACCCACTCCTTAAAAAGTGGTACCTATTCAAAATATTTTAATTTAATTTATTTCCAAAATCAAGCAACGTATTTAAACACTATTATCACAAAAAGTTGGTAAATAAGTATATCCAATTTTAAAAGGATCTCATTTCTTGAAAGGAAATCTTCTTCGGTTCTGACTTACGAGTAGGGCTGCCAACCGTCCCGCTATATGCGGGATGTCCCGTTTCTGGGGCCCTAAAGTATGGGTCCCGCAAAGGGTTCGCGCGGGACGCCGATTGTCCCGCTTTTTAGGGAATACTGAACTAGAAATACTAAATAATAATATAAATACGAATATGAGAGCAATTTAAGATTGCGTCATGTTAATTAGAATGTACCGAGATGCCCGCCACTATAGCCCGCGAGTACCGTGCACTAGACATGAGCGCCGATGGCCAAATAGCCGGCGGCGGCGCGCCGGTCAAAATTGATCGGCGGCGGCGGCGAATCGGCGGCGTGGCCTTGAAAACGGTTGTTCATAGAGTTCATAGCAGGACCGAAATTTTGCATAGCAAAACTCAAATTGACAGAGGGATTGAATCAAATGCTCTTTAACTATCGATAAATAATGACACTTAACAATATATCATCATCATCAGCCTATCGCAATCCACTGCTGGACATAGGCCTCCCCAATTTCACGCCACCGTCTTCGATCTTCGGCTGCTTGCATCCAGCTCCTGCCAGCCATCCCGTGCAAATCGTCGCTCCACCTTGCCTGAGGTCGTCCTATACTATGCTTGCCGAAACGCAGTCTCCACTCAAGAACTCGTTTATCCCAACGGTTGTTGGTTCTACAGCAAATATGGCCAGCCCACTCCCACCTCCCACTTCAGCTTGCTAATACGGTGGGCTATGCCGAAGCCGAGCATAGCCCTTTCCGAAGCTCGCTGAGCGACCTTGAACTTGTGGACCAGCCGTACCATCAGTGTCCACGTTTCAGCTCCGTACGCCATGACGGGTAGGCCGCACTGATTGAAGACTTTTGTATTCAGACACTGGGATCGACAATGTAAAGACTCGACGTAGCTTTCCAAATGCTGCCCAATCTAGCTAAATTCTTCTATTCACCTCATCCTCGAAGTTGTTTCCTCCCATCTGCAAATGTTTGCCCGTGCTATACAAATCTACCTCTCGTACTTGCCATTAATATTGATGCCACGTCCTTTCCAGGTCAGTGTCTTAAACATGTCCTCCATTGCATTTGAGAACGGGTTGCGATTAAGGAAAAGTCCAACCGCACCAGTGTGGATAAGGAGGCATTCACACAAGAGCAAGGCGCGCAGGGCGCCTCGGAAAACTCTATGTGGCTCCGCTGAGCCAGTTAATTCTGGCTTACGGGTCGCAACACCGAGTAAGGCGCTCTATGTGTCGCGCCTGCATTACTCCGCCGTACCCGATGATGTTGTAGAGTATGTCCGCCGGAAGACTGGCTTTTCACTGAGGGTGCAGCAGCTGTGGTGCGCGTGCCGCGCCCGCTGCAGGATACCATCGCGAGTGCAGACTTCTAGCCGAAGAGCGTCGCGTTTCGGCAGTTCCGGGGCAATCTGCCGAATTCTACGTCAGATCAGACGACGCAACGGAGCCACGTCGTTACGTTGTCGCCCAAATTTAAGTAATTTTTATATATTATTCGACATGTCATTTTTTTGTTCGCAGTGACTTGGTTTTTACTGTTATGCTGTGAACTTATTAGAATTAAAATAAAATAAATAAAATGAATGTGGTCTATGGTGCCGTATCCGCTTCGAAATCCAACCTCCGGGTTGGAATTCGTCGAGTCTCCGCGCAAGACGGTTCGTGACAGTCTTGGGAACAGCTTATAGACATGGCTTGGAAGAGAAATGGGTCGATAGTTCTTCATCAGGGTTTTGTCACCGTTTTTGAAGAACAGGACGACCACACTTGTTCTCCATGCCTCCGGATTTCTCCCTTCAAATAGGACAGCGTTAAAAAGCTTTTGAAGCTCCCTCAGTACGGGCTTACTTTCTGCTTTTAACAACGCTGTTGTAACGCCATCCTATCCAGGGGCTTTTCCGTTTTTAAGCTACTCAAGAGCGATATCGGTTTCACCGATACTGACTTCTAGCAGGTCTTCAGTGTAGTGGTGTATCAAAGTGGGTCTAGAATCCTCATTTTCAAGATCTGGTCGAGATGCATGCTAAGTGTATAATCGGCCATAGACGTCTCCCACTTCGGAAAGTACTGCCGACTTTGAAGTAACGACTTCTTCACGAGTTGTTGTCAGCTTCGTGAAGTGGCTTCTTCCTAAAGATTGTACGAACAATTTTCACCCCCGGTTCTGACAATCGCTCTTTCAATCGAAAGAGTATTGGAGCACCGGGGACCGTGTCGTACGTGCTTACTGATCTCTCGGTTTAGAGTCTGTTTCCCTGACCAAGAGACTGGTGGGTTTTCACGTCGTTACTACATTAGCCCTAACTGCCCTAAGGTCTCCCCTGAAAACTTTGACTTTCTGCCCGTGCGCTGCATTTCACAAAATCTCGTACCTTCCACCCCGAGAATGCGAACCACATTTTGAAGGTTTTGGTTAACGTCCGCTGTAGTTTCCGTCGTCAAGAAGAAACATTAACGGCCTTTTTCATAAAAATTCCTTGTTGAAGGTTTGAGGGGCCCAATAGTTATCGAGCCGATAAGTCTTGTTGAACGGTTTATAAGAAGTGTTATTCATAAACGCTCAATATCTCTCCGATAACTGTTGAGCCGCTGTTGATCGGATTAGACGCGTTATGTTGGCGCCTTGACAAAATCATAGACAAAAATGTGGTCTCACCGCAAATTAAAAAAAAGTTTGACAGCTGTCTGGCGGGAATTCGCAAATATTTCCTAATTCCTTGTTACTTACTTTTATCTCAAATAATTATATTATTTGCCTGACCTCTCAAAATGAATCAAAATAACAATTATTAGGTACTTACTACGTATTCTTTTACCTAGGTAACTAATCAAAACAGTTAGCTTTATGATTAGGTACTTGCGATGACGGTCAGATGGATCTATATCTGGATCCCTAACGTTTTTTGACCTATTTTTACATTCACTAACGTTTTATGTCCGAATGATCATTTGTCCTAACGCTCATATGCCATATTTTTAATTTTCCTAATATCGTATGGATGATTTTTGTTTTCCCTAATGCGTTATATCCTAATTATCATTTTCCATATCAATTATTCATCCTAACGTTATATGCAATAATAGTCATGTATCATAATTGTCAGTAAGCCTAATGATCGATAATCCTAATAATCGTATTTCCTAACTTTGTATGGCCTATTGCAGTTTATCCTATATCTGTAAGCTGCTGACCTGACGGGTCAGAGTATACCAAAGGGGGCGCGGGAAATTTTTTGATGGGGGTGGTGTCATTATAACACGTATTTTTTTATGCTATCGTATAGATGACGCATGTTTTGTATGGACAACTTGTCTAACTTTATAATTACCAAGATATCCAAAACCAAATTTTGGGTCTATATGGGGTGGCATAATGTTTTTATTTCGAAAAATTTGTCGCATAACAACTTTACGCCGAAAAATGAATGGCATAAACATTGTTGCGCATATTTTTGCTATGCCGAAATTGTTAATCCTAACTTGGTTGTTCCTAAATATTGTTTGTCCTAATGATTTTCGTGTCTAATGTATATGTATCGAAAAATTATTGTGCATAATGGTGATGTTCCTACTATTTAATGTACTAATAGTGATTACCTACCTTTAACTAGCTTTAAAAATATTTTTTTATTCCATATACTTAACTATTACTAAATAATTCGCCCTGTTGTCCAAAGAATTTAAGTGAGCAATTTTGACCTGGGAACCGGTCGACGAAGCCCCGCTGCGCGGGGCTTCTATTTCCGCTCTAAGGGATAAAAGGTACCTAACGAACCTATCCAGGTTAAGGTAGGGGATGTTCAGATTATTTCTTTTTTAATGCGGGGGGCTTCGCCCCCCGAGCCCCCCTGGAGTGGGGCTTCGCCCCCCCGTCCCCCCTTTTTTTTGGCTTTGTAAGTATGAGGATGTGTAAACAATTAATTAAAAATACTTAAGTATTTAAAGACTACGCCATTCACTCCGCCCTAGTTTCGAAACCTAACCTATCCACGTCGGTTTTGCCCTGGTTTATTACTTGAACATTTTTTTTAACCATTCACCCTGTTGTTCAAATGTTTAGTATGTTGTTATTTTTTTTTTTTTTTTTTTATACCACGTCGGTGGCAAACAAGCATACGGCCCGCCTGATGGAAAGCAGTCACCGTAGCCTATGGGCGCCTGCAACCTCAGGGTGTCACATGCGCGTTGCCGACCCAATAAAAATAACGTTGGCACAACAAAGTGTCTCCACTCCACCTGATCGTAAGTGAAAAGTAGAGCCCAAATCGCGGCGGCAACGAACAGGAGACAATCAGTAACCTGTTAGTTGCCACCGCCTTGCTGGCCCGCTAGATGCTGGTAAATACACCGGCTGACCCCGAAACACGGCAAACACGAAGGTAAGTCATTTCACGGGCGTTTACACCGAATGTACGGTGGTAGCCAACCAGGCGGGTACTAGTAAAAATACCCTACCACCGGCTGAGAAGCTGGATACTCAGTATTTCCCTTAGTCGACTCCTACGACACCCACGGGAAGAGAGGGGCGGTGATTTTGGGTGGTGGGGCGCACGGATAAAAATGCCTTTTTGAATGAAATTTCGGACATGATAAAAGTAGGCGCAGTGAAAATTGACAGTTCAAGTAGTAGGGAAAACAATATTTATTACAATGAACATTAGGATTATTATGCTTTAGGTCATTCGACATTCGAGTAATCAATATTAGAATAAATATGGTGTAGGTATTTTAAACGTGTATGCGCAAAATTAAGTAGGCTAAACAAGTACTATGCCATGTAACATTATGCCATACATTCTCGGCCAAAAAATTTTAGGACAATCGACGTTATGCGACACGACAGGCACCCCCAAATTTTATTTAGGAGTCAATATCTTTCTAAAATTAAAAAAAAAAAATGTGTAACCATTACCGACATTATGATCAAATATCGTTAGGTATGGCTATTGATCGCTAGGGCTTCTGTCTCTTAGGTCAACAACATTTAGGCTAAATGACATAAGGTGAAACGTTATTAGGGATTTCGAAGAATATGGAAAATAACATTAGGGTTTTTAACAGTTATGGTAAAAAATTATTTGGGCAAGTGAGTTTTAGGGCAATCATTACATTATGGAAAATGAGTGTTATTGCAACTGATCGATAGGGCTAATGCCCATTAGTGCAAAACAGTTCGGGCAAGTGATTTTAGGACAAACGATGTTAGGGATCTAGAGGGAGACCCCGGTCAGATAACGAAACATAATTGTATGGCTAGTTAGTACCTAGGTATGGGCAGTTAGTAGTACGGGTAAGTAATAAATAAATATTTACTTCCTTGCGACCCCAACACCTAATTGCAGTTAGAACCTGAAGTTCTGGTGTGAGGCCAGCTCCTCTGCGATCTTTCTTCAGGTCTTCTTTCACCAACTCTACTATATACAAAACAGTCGCCTTATTAAAGCGGTTTCGCCGCCTAAATTCAACATCGGGCAGATCCTCAATGGGATCTGCCCTTATGTTATATATTTTTGGACGCCGCGGCGGATTACACAAATTATTTATGGCATCAATAGCGTTTAAGGCCTGCATGATGGAGTCTCACTGCGTATTGACGTTGAAGTTGAAATGGTTGAAAAACTATCAACAAAATTTTAAATTAAAAAAGTTGGAGATTAGTTTTCCCACCATTTCTGATTCGTGTAATGTTGCACGTAGAGAAAATCGAAACTGCGTAACTACTTACAATAAATCATCGGATATTTATTTTAAATACCTATCTAAATATAATTAAGTATCTCTGGATACATATTTAATAATAATCAGATGAATATTTAGACGATATAAAAAACTATACACCAAATCAGACTTTCATACCTTTATCTTTTCTCTTCTGCCTACTTTAAACGCATGGTTATGCACCTGTCAAAAATCAGCTGATCAAAATTTTGGCAGCCATCTTGTTAAATAAGAAGTTATAAGACCGTTATAGAAGGGTCCTCGGCTCTATAACTTTCGGGGATTTATAGTAGGTTTGAGCGGCTGAATAGCGCTATTGAACGTTTATGAATAACGTTTTTAGCCATCCGGTCAACAACGACCCATCAGCGGGCGCGTAACTTTTTATGAATAAGGCCGTAAGAGTATATCTATTGGTTAATACTAATATACGGAGTACAACCGAGAACAAGAAAACCAAACATGGCTACTAACTTAAATGGATACTTAATTTTGTGACTTCCAGGCGTATACGTATCTTTGTACTCGACTGTACAACCATTATATTTGTCAAACCTTTTCGAAATGTGATATTTACAACGATTTTAGCTATTTAAAAACTTTTAATCCTCAGTATTAAAAGAAGCGTAATATTTTGATGCCTCATCAAGGTCACGCCGATTCCACGCCGGTGGCGGTGTCGGCGGCGGCGGCGCGAAGTTTTATACCGGCGGCGGCGGCGCGCCGGCGCGGCGCTCATGTCTACCGTGCACTGAACGTGTAGTATAACTGCCAAAATATGAATTATTGCGATTTGTGCATCTAAATTTAACCGATCTGAATTAAGCATTGTTTTTAACCCCAAAGCACCTTATTTAAGTTTCTCATCAATTGAGTAAAATAAAATAATGTCGTAACAACAAAAGTATTAAAGAAATGCTACTTTATACAACTTACCTTCTCTGGGCAAGCAGAGTGACTTACTACGTTTTGCATTACAGCTTCAACCTGTTCTTTACACTCAGGTTCATGATATCCCTCTTTCATTACATCTTTTATGTAGTTTTGAGGCCCGTATAAGGTTATTCCAAAGAATTCCATAGCAAATGTGTATAATCTATTAAATACTAATCAAATTTGATCCCATGTACTGTACCTACGTAATAAATAGTGTTAATAAAGATAATACGTATTAGACAAAATTAAATACTCATCAAACAATTCTAAGTCACTCACTTTTGACAATGACATGACAATGAAATAAGTTTGTGGCCAATACCTGCCATATAGAGAACAACAAAATTACAAAATAGCTTTAATAAAACGAGAGCGGACTGGGTTTACACCAAACGAGCGAATGCTCATTCTGTCCCCCACTCAGAAATCAACGAATTTCGACGAATTACGTTTTGTGTAACGAACGAATTTCGTAGAGTACATACAATAGTGATAAATTATAGGTATATACCTACTTACACATACAGGCTGGCCAAAAATAAGCGCATTCCCGCTGCCTGTCAGTCAGGTTTTGGGAAGCAGAATAATTAAGTTTTTTTAATAAGTTCAATTTTTATCACCAAAGCAGGGACCCGCTTCTAAAAATATCTTTTAGACCTGTTTAATTGTATTTTACTCAAGGGTCACCCCCCCTGTTTCTTGGAAGCACCAGCTGGTAATGCCGATCTTAAAACCCTCAAAAGACCCTAATGACCCTAGATCGTATCGCCCCATTGCCCTTTCTTCGGTTCTAACTAAAAGCCTTGAACACCTTATTAAAAATAGACTCGAATGGTTTCTAGAAAGCCGCGAACTCTTCGGATCCTCCCAATTTGGCTTCCGAAAGGGTAAGAGCACTACCGACAGCTTAGGGATCTTTACTACTGATATCAGGCTTGCTTTCTCAAAGGGTGCCTCTGTGGTTGCCGCATTCTTAGATGTAGAAGGCGCTTATGACAACGTCCGACTCCCCATCCTCAGACAAAAACTTCGTAAACTGAATGTCCCATTGAAGTTGGCTACCCTCGTTGGTAATTTGCTCTCGGAACGTCAGATCACCTTCCGTGGAAGAGATCCTGATATCAAGCCGACAAGATTGTTATGGAGGGGACTGCCGCAGGGGTCAGTCCTGAGCCCTCTACTATATAACGTTTACACGTACGATTTAGAAATGTCGGCTGTTGATTGCCAGGTTTTACAATACGCAGATGATATTTTAATATATTCTGCAAATAAACACATCAAAGTAGCTTGTGAAAATCTAAATACCTCGTTGAACTCTTTAAATTCATGGCTCTCTGAAAACGGGTTAACGCTTTCCCCCACTAAGAGTTGTGCGGTGATATTTTCTCGGAAAAGAATCCTCCCTCAAATCAGTATATCTATTAATCATCTGGAAATGCCTATTTGTTCGGCATATAAATTCTTAGGAGTAACATTGGACTCGAAATTAAACGGTTCCGAGCATTTCGACTATTTGAAAAAGAAATGTGAACGAAGGCTTAATACCTTGAGATGTCTGTCGGGAGTTTGGTGGGGAGCCCATCCAACTAGCCTCAGACTTCTCTATAATGCAACTGTAAGAAGCGTATTAGATTACGCTTCTTTCCTGTTGGGAACCTGGAAATAAACAGGGACTGAGAGGATTGGATCTCATTCAAAACAGAGCATTAAGAATTGTTGCAGGAGCAATGAAATCTAGTCCTACCAATGCGCTACAGGTGGAATGCGCTGACCCACCTCTGAGCCTCCGCAGACAATTCCTTGCTGACAGGTATTTATTCCGTGCATTCCAATTCTCATATCATCCCCTTATCCACCGACTTTTTGATCTTAAGACAGCTACAAGGTTCAATAAAAGCCCCCCATGTCTCGTGAAAAGCCTAATAAAATTTCAATTAATCAAAGACCCTGTCCACCACTCCCCATGTCTTCCTATCTTCCAACATAGCTATGAAGCTATAACGTTTTGCCCTCGAGTGATCCTTAATTTTGATATCTGCCATGATGATCCCCATTCTGATGAATATCTTCGACAGATCCTCTCACGTAAATGGCATGACTGGCATACAATCTATTGCGATGCCTCTAAGTTATCAGAAGAGGGATGTGTAGGAGTAGGCATCTTTCATTCCCAGTACAATATTGTCCAAAAAGTAAAATGTCCCCCAGAAACTTCTATTTTCACTGGTGAGAGCATAGGAATTCTGAAAAGCGTGAATTACATCTTACTCTGTAAATTAAAAAGACTATAATTTTTTCGGACTCCCGTAGTTGTTTGCAATCCTTGTTAGCCAATCCGTTTTCTATTCCTGATAATGATATCATGTTCCAAATCAAAAATAGCCTTATAACCTGCAAAAACCGAGGATTAAGAGTTTTTTTAATTTGGATACCAAGCCATTCAGGTATTGATGGCAATGAAAAGGCTGATCAGCTCGCCAAGGAAGCGGTGGTGTGTGGGGACAAAGTCCCTTTTAAAAACTATTCCCATGATCTAGCCCCCCTGGCTACCAAGGCTTTATACAAATCCTGGTCAGCTCTCTGGACTAGGTGAAGCAAAAAACGTGGTAAATCATTTTTCTTAATACAACCTAATATTCCAAAAAAATCGTGGTTTTCTAAACTTATAATGTGTAAACAATTTTGCTCCACAATAATAAGAATGAGGCTCGGCCACTGCTGCTCCCCATCACATTTGGCGAAAATTCACATTAAAGACTCCTCCCTCTGTGAATGTGGATTAGATATAGGTGACCTTAATCACATTTTTTTAAATTGTCAACTTTATGATAATTCTTCTCTATATTCTGTCTTGATAAACTTAAATATTCCCCTACCTACTCATATTCCTAATCTAATCCAAATTGACCCAGTTAACAGCAAAGATATTTTTAACGCCTTAGGCTCCCACTGTACCATTAATAAAATCAAATTATAAATTTGTAACAGGATTAGCAACTTATTTTTATGTAACACCGCGTTATGATGAAACTACGAAACAACTTGACACCATCTTGGCTAATCGGAAGAGAGCCACTACGCGCAAATATGATGTGTGAAAAGAAAAAAAAAAAAAAAGTTCAAGTTTCAGAGGTAGTAAGTAGTTCTAAGTAGAGTTATAATAGCACCTAGGTATTAGGTACCTATGTATTTCCAAAGAAATCACGAATACTGAAAATGTCCAAAAATCTAGCACTAGGTATTTATAGTTCTCAGTTCTCATCTCACGTACTTGATAATCCTTTAATAAATAACACAGATTTAGCAGTATTTAGTGACGGAGATTGGAAATTCAACACATTTTGAATACAAGGCTTGTTTACCTACATTGTTCACATTAATATAAAAAAACGGCCAAGAGCATGTCGGGCCATGCTCAGTGTAGGGTTCCGTAGTTATTCAAAAACGGCTGGGTTGATTATGTTCAAAAATGTTTTGTTTTAAAGTATTCTATAAGCCCACTATCCATGATTTTTTTCATATTTTTGGACCTACAGATCAAAAGTTAGAGGGAGTTAAAAAAAATTGTGTGCCTACACAATTTTTTTTCTTCTGGAGCGATTAACTCCAAAAATATTCGCTTTAGAAAAAAAGTTTCCTTTAAGACCGTTCCTCTTTTTAAGAGACTTAGTCAATGATACCCCACACTAAAAAAAATCATCCCCACTTCACCAGTTGGGGAGGTACCCGAAAAAATTTGTTATTCGTTCAACTAGAGAGCAAAATAGATTTTTGTTTCGAGTGGGCATAGCGGCGAGAACATAATTATTATAACGCAAAGGAATATATAAAACATGACAAATGCCCGGGTCCAGATGGTTTATGCAATGAAGCAATAAAAATAGGTGCACCACTGCTTGCTTATACACTATCTAACACAATTGTTCAACATGGTACTTCAGACAGAAACTGTACCAAAACAGTGGTGTACTTCAGATATAATTTTGTTATTCAAGAAAGGTGACCCATTAGAGATAGGCAACTATAGACCGATAAGCCTTCTTGCAAGTATATATAAACTTTTTGCTGCACTTTTACTTAGTCGAATGACCCCAGCGATTGATGCATTTCAGCCCATTGAACAAGCTGGCTTCCGATCAGGATACAGTACCACAGAACACATACAAACTTTAGAACAGGTAATAGAGAAACACAAAGAGTTCCAGGTTCCTTTGTATGTGGCCTTTATTGATTATAACAAAGCCTTCGACAGCATAAGTCATGGTTCAATTTGGAGAGCCCTGAACCAATGTGGAGTTAACAAAAAATACATAAACATAATAAAGAATGTGTACAGCAACGGTACAAGCAGGCTGAAACTAGAATCCAGAGGTAACCTAATACCAATAGAAAGAGGCGAGGCGTGAGACAGGGGGACCCGCTATCTCCCAAACTATTTATAGCGGTACTAGAAAGTATTGTTACGCCGGTGGCATGATATAAAGTACAAATCGGTATATAGCAAAATTTCCCATAGGAGTGAAAGAGAAAGCACTATTCGATAGAGACAGCACGAGAGAATGTTCTGGAAGGATGTGAACGAGACAGCTATAGAGAGAACATTCTGGACGGGTGTGAAAGAGAAACCTGTAGAAAGAGACAGCGATACTCTAGAATGTTCGCGCACAGTCCACACGGACCGACCTAACTCGGGAACTTTCTAGAGTCATCTCGAACTTTGTAGATTTGAGTGGCTTGTATAAAAACCCAGCATGCCCTGGCCGAGGAAGGGTAGGCCGTCGAGTGGTCCCCGATGGTGAAATACCTGGGGGTGACCATAGACCGCCGCCTCACCATGGCCCCTCACGCCAAGAACGTGATCGCCCAGACGCGTGCCGCTCGCACCCTACTCGCCCCGGTTCTGAGGTCCCGGCTATCGCTCCGCGTAAAGCTAGGCGTGTACAAGACTTACGTCCGGTCACGCCTAACTTATGCAGCCCCCGCGTGGTACGCAATGGTGGGGGAGTGCGACAGGAAGCGACTGGACGCCCAGCAGTCGCTCGCTCTACGCACCATCGTCGACGCCCCTCGCTACGTGAGGAACGACGTGATAGCCCGGGACATGAGAGCGGAACCGCTCCGGGACTTCATAGCTCGCCTGGCGGGGCGGATGTTCGCGCGCGCGGACCAGTCGCGCTGGAGCCACCTCCGCGGCATAGCGCCGTACCACGCGCGCCCGCCCGACCACAGGGGGCTGCCGCGCGAGCTCGCGCCCGCAGCCCCCGCCCCACCGGACTGACCACTCGGACTCGACACCACCCTGACACCGGTTGACGATCGCCGGCCGGGCCTCCCCCAACGGGGTTCCACCCCACCGGCTCGATCTCGCCGGTGTGAGAAGAACACCGGACAAGACCATCGGAGCCTCACCCGAGGCCCCCACCCCAATGACCCAGACATATTAATGGCTGGCGGCTGACACCGCCGCAGGGGGCTAACGCCCCGACCAGCATCCCCAATCCCCCGAGGGGGAATTGAGAAGACGTCCACTGCTGAGTTTCTATCGAGACAGCGAAGATATAACTAAGAGCGAACACTGCGAGTTTGAGAGTGTAAAAGTGGACCAGTGTGAAGTGTTAAGTGTGTGATTAGTGTTTTAGTTTACTGTTTGTTCTTTTAATTAGTAATTAAAGTATCCGTTTTAATTAGTGACTTATTTATACATTTTCTTTAGAAAACCCACCCCACGAACGTAACAGTATATTCAGTAAACTAGATTGGTCAAAAAAAGGCATTAGAATCAACAAACGCTATCTAAGCCATCTGAAATTTGCTGATAACATTGTTGTACGGTCGGCTCTAATAATATGTATACGATTTCGATCCTTATGCCTCTGACATACGTTCCGAAATGTATACATATTATTAGACGTGACTGTACTAGCTGAGACGCCAAAAGACCTAGAAACCATGATAAATTCCCTGGACCAGGCAAGCACTAAGGTGGGCCTAGAAATGAATGCCATGAAAACGAAAATAATGACCAATGGCCACAAGCGCCCCATAGTAGTAGGAAAGAAAAATATTGAGTATGTTACTAAGTATGTCTATTTGGGGAAACAGATGTCATTTGATACAACCAACCATGAAGAAGAAGTGACAAGAAGAATAAACATAGCATGGAAAAGATTCTGGTCAATGAAAGAGGTTCTAAAAGGCAGTTACAACCACCAAACAAAGAAAGTTGTCATGGACACTTGCATTCTACCGAGGCTCCTGTATGGTTGTCAGACATGGCCATTTAGAAAGGCCACAAAACTGCGAATTACAAGGACACAAAGAGCAATGGAGAGGAGTATCCTAAAAATCAGAAAAATTGAAAAAATCAACTCTAAAAAAATTAGAGAAAAGACAGGTATAGAAGATGCTCTTAAGAAAGCTCTCACCCTGAAATGGCGATGGGCGGGCCACTTGTCGCGCTACTGTGAAAAGAGGTGGACTAGCGAAGTCACAGAGTGGCACGGACCACCAGGGAAGAGACGGACAGGCCGGCCTACGAGTCGCTGGGTCGATGACATAACCAGAGCCGCTGGCAAGGATTGGATGGCCCTGGCGCAGGACAGGAAACGGTGGAATGTGTTGGAAGAGGCCTACACCCAAGGAGGGGTTCATTTCTGAGAAGAAACAAAATTCAATCAACTCACTGTATAAATCACCCAGAAATGAATAAATGGCTTATTTATTTATTAAAGGAATAAAACACCAAAACTTACTCTTGAGGAGTTAAAACATCGGCTTCGTTACTTGGTTCTCTCATATTAAACATAGTTTTTAGTTTAAGTTATGTTTAGGCTTAGGACATTTCATAGCATATATATCGTGGTTAACGAAAAATAACGGTCCCGGTCCCTTTATTTTCAGTGTTATTTTTGAAAAACATGAAGTTCGTTCGTAGCATTTTACGGTATATTTTCAAATTAATCCCGAAAATAGCTCTCATATTTAAAATTGATTTATTTACGTTCCAAGTCCATCGTTGGATCACCAGCTTACATTACTTATGTGTGCCAAATTTGTCCAGCCCTGTCCTGTAGCTTCCGTACGGCCTGGCCGTAGACCGAAAGCCCGGAACTTCACTTCAGGGTCCCGAGGGGGTCGGTAACCCCAGTAATTTGGGGCGCGGTTGAAGGCCTCGCTGCGAAAGGGACGGAACATTGTCAGAACCGATGTAAACTACCCCAGTAGCTAAATAAGCCGAGACAGAGGGCCGAAGCCCCGATAGCGAGGTGTCATGACCGCGAAGCATGAATGCCGAGCTCCGCGTAGGGCCGAAGGCCCGGAGCGTCACGACTGAGCCCACGCGGTACAACTGCTCTACCTAATTGTCTTAACAAGCGAACTGAGGGACGGTTCGCTTCGAACCCTTGCGAAGGCCGCAGGCCGAGCTGCGCGTAGGGCTGAAGGCCCGGGGTGTCCGACAGAGGCGCAGCAACAAGCGGCCGTATTGCTGCACCACTCTATCTGTTGCCATGCCACTAACTCGAAATACATATATTTTAATAATGATAATTGTCACCTCCGTTTCATAATTAGGTTTTCCGTTAATGTGTATGACCTTTGATGAGGTTCGTGATTTTAGCATACACGATATACAAAATAGTCAAGGAGGTCCGCGGTCTGCAATTGAGCCCTTCGCGGGCCGCCGGTTGCCGACCGCTGCTATAAGGGTTCTGTTTTTTCCTTTTGAGGTACGAAACCCTAAAAATTGTTTGAACGTCAATACCAAGGGAGGAACAGAGGAATAGGTACATATGGAATAAAAAGGCAGATGCCATTTCATCTAAAATGACAAGTAGTATTGATTGATATATGTTTTATTTATAATCGACAAAATAAAGCACAACATTTTTAACATTAAATATTACACATTTATAATTTAATTCTGATCAAACTAATAATTCCCGTTTGACTCAAACCCTATCACGTGTGGCGAGGGCAAATCGGAATCCAGCTTTTGGAACTTTGTATGGCACATGGATGGATGAATGAAAACAGAAGTAGTAGGTTTAGGTCCTTAGCTTCTTAACTATTCGTTTTCTTCCCCAAAATGTGCTTACCTACTAATGTTTTTGTTATTATTATTACCGTAAGATTGGGTGTACTTGAAATCTACAGAACCATTTGGTGCCAAAGACAAAACAGCATTTAAGCCCGATTATTTTTAGCACTGGATAACGAAAATAATTGTTTCCAGGTGTAAGACTTTTGTTCGAATTATTGCGATAGGTATATTTATTTGTGTCTACCCCCTTTAATTTCCGTGTTACCACATAGCCCCTGGGCTGTTTGAGGCCCAGAGGATGGGGTCCTTACGGTATTATTAGTCTTAAGTGTTAGTGCGTCCCTCAAGAAAATATGCCAAATAAAAGAAGTAGAAAAATACCTATTTTTATGGTTTTGATTTGTTGCGTTATTGGCGTTATTTATTGCACATCATGAGAAACAGGATAGATATGACAAGTTTCTTTACTCTTTATAGTGAAGTGACTATTAAACGTGTAGAAGGATAGGTTTATTATTCTAAATCGAAGTTAGTCTGTCCATCTATGTACAGTCAAAGTCTAAATAAGGTGTATATGAAAATGCTCAAAAATATTCTTTTTTATTCTGTATAATAAAACCTCCGTAACATATTTATACGAAAATTCTTATGATACATATTTTTGCACTTGACTGTTCATTAATGACATTATAGAAAATACACTTCAGGCTAATTGCTAAACATGATATTCTCCGCCATCAAGTTTTTCGTCAGATAGAGAAGACAAAATACTGGCAGAGGTGCTCTGAGAAAACCAAATCAAGGCCATTAATAGCCCTTCCAGTACTCCAATTCCAC
Source organism: Thaumatotibia leucotreta (assembly GCA_025490895.1). Lineage (NCBI taxonomy): Eukaryota > Metazoa > Arthropoda > Insecta > Lepidoptera > Tortricidae > Thaumatotibia > Thaumatotibia leucotreta. The sequence continues at coordinate 24,427 of JALPQI010011879.1, forward strand.
AGCCAGCGAAAACATCTATAAAGTAATGTCTTTCCGAGAGCACTCTAGATAGACATACTGATGTCACCCATGCAAGTAGTGGGGGGTAGAATATGATTGATACTGGGTCTAAGTATATCAGAGTGAAGGCAATTAATACAGATCTGCTGGCATGCCCCGATGGAAAAGAGTACTTATCAGGGCCAAGTGCTGACAATTTGTTCATTGGTACTGGTCTTCGCCTTCTGACAAAAGCTTTCAGAACAGCTATAACCACAACATCCAATATAAGAGCTGAAACAAAAACAGATAGCACAGTAAATAGATTTTAATATATTTATCAATTCATCATACACCAAAAGCAACATACATTGAAGCAATTTAGCATGCAAATGTGCGGTAATCAATTTTTATTGTGACTGTTCCACTGTGTCTTGCTGCGTTTGGTAAGCTTACAAATATATCGATGAGTACTATACAAAAAACCGGCCAAGAGCAAGCCGGGCCATGCTCACTTGCTCAGTGTAGGGTTCCATAGTTAATCAAAAACGGCTGGGCCGATTACGTTCGAGATAGTTTAATTAAAGTATTCTACAAGCTCACTATTCATTAATTTTTCATATTTTTTGGACCCATGATGGATCAAAAGTTAGAGGATGAGCATTTTTTTTATTCTGGAGCTGTTATCTCCGCAAATATTGGCATTAGAAAAAAACTTTCTTTAGGGACACTTATTTTTTTTAAAGGCCTATCGAACGATACCATACTATAGGATTACAGCAAAATAAAAAAAACATCCCCACTTTACTTTTAGAGGAAGTACCGGATAAACATTTTTTTTTACTTTTTATTCTACCACTACGGCCCAGCTGTTTTTGTCGGCGTGATTAAAATGTATACCTGTATCAAATTGCAAATTTCTAATACTAATCGACACTAAACTATGTTTCGGACAGACAGACGGAGATGGCGAAACTATAAGGAATCCTAGTTTACTATGGAACCCTAAAAAGGTTGGAACCTAATTGTGTCAGTGTGAACTTGAGTGACTAATTAATGCAGTACTTACAGGTTGTAAATAGTGATGTGCCGTGGGAATATTCCCGGGAATGGGAATATTCCCATTGGGAATAATCCCGGGAATATTCCCTTGTTCCCGGGAATGATCCCTAAACTGGGGAATATTGCAATACAGATTAGGCAATAAAAAAATAAATTAAGTTCGTTAATTATGAGGTAAAATGACTGTCACAAAAAAAACTCGTTTTTTTTACTTACTAGATATACATAATATATGCGTTACATAGGTACTTAAATTGAGCATTTGTTTGGATCACAAAGTCGTGGCTTCATTTGGCTATGCATTTTGTGTTTTGCGGATATTATATTTCTATCTCTTTATTTCAATATATAGGTTATCTCCCTTCCTCTAAAAGGTTAAACCGCGCGTGGTGCTTTCGTCCAGTCTTCTACCATATCTAGTGCTATTAATACGTGATTAGATGTGCTTGAGTCGTGAGGCCTAAAAGTAAAGTGTTTGAACATTTCACCACTCATACAGTGAACAATAAAGTGACGTATTTTTGCAAGTACCTACTGTAATTTTGTCATTTAGGTAAATGCCCCAAAACACCTTGTGATGTTCAGTGTGTTTTTAAAAACCGAAAAAAAATATTCCATCAATGCCTTAAGTAAATCATCGGCATCACTGGCATCAGCACATGGTGAATCTAGTTGTTCTTCAGCTGCTTCACTTCACACTGAATATCAAGAGACAAGCCGAGACTCTACTATGACGTCTGTGACTGATATCACAGATGATTCGAGTACATCGATGAGCAGCATGAGCACTGCAGAAACAGTAAAAACAGTTGTCTTTTTTTTATTTTACTAGCAAAGATGGAAATATTCCCGGGAACATTGGGAATAAACTTCGGGAACAATGGGAATAAACCCAGGGAAAATTGGGAATAAACCCAGGAACATTGGGAATTTACTTTCGTAGTCGAGTTTCAGTGCTTAATGTCTCAGTAAATATTTCAATGCATAACACTTTAATGTAATCTTCGATCATACAATTTGTAAATCTACACACTTTCAAAATTCCTCAATGTTCCCTATGTGAGGGTATATTCCCGGGAATATTCCCGGGTTTATTCCCGCCTGGGGAATATTCCCGGGAACGGCACATCACTAGTTGTAAACAATCTAACAAAGTTAATAAAATTGTCTCTTATCATTACTGGACAAAATAATCAAATAAAATAAATCTGTCAGATAAAAAGTTTGCTGCCCTTTTCTTTTATTTGCCTAGGAAAAAGGATAGTAATAATATTTTTACCTGACAGATGTATATGTTACAGTGAAACAGGCCATAAAAGTTGATAGGCTGGAGGATTTTAAACAGATCCCTATTACTAAGGTTCTGCTATATGTGGCTCTATACCAGACTTAAAACATAATGCAAAATACCTTCTAGAAACCACTTTACTACTGTAGTAGGTACTAATAGTTTCCGAGTAAATGTGCTGTGACAGACTGATACATGAGAAACATACATCGTTATCGCGGGAGTAAATATAAATTTGTTAAAGAAGGGGCGTACGTGGGCTCCACAAATTTCTAAGTAAGCGGCTAAGGGAGGCCTCTGGTGACCCTCGCGCTGGCGGCTTTCTCACGCAAAGGTTGTCAATTGCAATCCAGCGCGGGAACGCCGCTTGCGTGATGGGTACCTTGCCTAAGGGGCCCCGCTTAGAGCCTGATTTTGATAGGTAGCTAGTTTTATTTGTAATTTTTATTTTTTATTTTTAAGGTTATTGTTGTAGTTCTCATTTAAGATTATTTATTTTTAAGGTTATTGTTGTAGTTTCGTTAAAGAAGTAGTTAACAGAATGTCCAATTTGTAAAAAACGGAGATTTCTGCCTACACAATATAAGCCTCCAAGAAGTTCATCATAACTATTCATAACTAGCACGAAGTTTATTCTGCATAAGGGTAATTAATCTTCCTTTGCATTCTTAAATACTTTTCTACTTAATTGTTGTTACAAAAAAACAAACACAAATTTCTAAAGCAACTGACCGAGGGTCTGGGCTATTTATAAAAAATTTCGAAAAAGGAGGACATTCTCAATTCAAATGTGTTTTGTATTCATCGATATCTCCGAGAATCGTGAACCGATTTTGAAAATATCCATACAATTTTTTTATCCTTTCATTCCATTACCAACATACAAAATGTATGAAAAATTGGTATTGTTGGTAACAAAAACTTATTTATTAAATATAATAAATTAAAAACTTTTTTCTTTTACTATGATCAAAAGAGTCTGAGATAATGATATGAGTGGAAATCTTACACATAAATATATTTTAAAAACACTTGGGGAGAACTTTCAATAAAATGGCCCTCCTAGATGCCAATATTTTTAAATAGATACTAATCAAGTTTCAATAAAAATAATTTTACGTTTTAAAGTCGTAGGGTAGGTAGGGACATGTTGACTATACAAATGTCATTTCTCTTTTGACTCTTTTTCATAATCTTTCGGAACTGTCAAATCATATTTGCTCCCGCGATAACGATATATGATAGATAAATAATTAAGGGTGTCATTTTGGGTAAGGAACCGTAAAAATGGGACCTACAAAATCAGTGTTTAAGCATCTAAAACAGCAAATATAAATGAAATACCTACATTTACGTATAATAATAATTATTTACGTATACATAGTGTAAATTCATGCAAACAATTTGATGGATGGGTCAATTGCAAAAAAATTGTTGATAGATCGATTCAAAGCAGAAATCATGATCGCGTCAATTGAGTTACGAAAGTTATACATACAAACTATATGGTATATTATGTCCAACAACCTTTGGCAGTAGTAAAAGGAGGCAAATTCAAAAGATATAGTTATGTATTGTTGATCACTCATAGAAAATTTAAATTAGTCACCCTTTTTCTCAAAAGTTGTTACACAATAGTTATGGTTATGTACAATTTAATTGCAATCAACCAAGATGCAGTAGATGATTATAAGTAATAAATAAAATTACCTATTAACATATTAACTTGCAGTTGATACAGATCTTTGTTGTTAAATAACCATATAAAACTAAGCCACCCAGCCAGCCACACAATTCCATGGCAGGATACCTGTAAGAAACCAAAGTAACCACTATTGGCAATTTTTTTTTTAATTCATCAATATTGGTTCTAATTATGTACATTTTACAGCCAGAAATAATGTCCGTTAGAATATGTAAAATTTACCTCCAGAAACTTGGCATGGTTTCGCAGAGACCTTAAGGCAGTGTTTCGCAGCGCACCATCAACAAACTTTTTGGTGATCTGGATATCATACTGCAAAATTTTTTGCAACATCTTTGGTACTTTGCGTTTTTCTTCAGTTACCCCCAACTGAAACAGAATTGAAGTCAAAGTTAGATTTAATGGTTTTTATAAACGATAAATTTGCAAATGGTGATTATAATTGCCAAGAAACAGGTTTGCCTTTTTGGAACCTATGCTTTCCTATTTTCATCTTACAGAAAGGTAAACACTGGCAGTTTTGATATTCATACAATATGATTTCTAGATATTAAAATATTAATTCAATACCCACTAACTTTGTAATCAACCATGCCTACAAAGTTTGTATATATACTACTTGATTACAAAGTTAGTATGCCTGTAATAACAAATCATCACTGCTGCAATGAGACACTTGTTAATATTTGGGTGGCTCCAAATGGTGCACACAAAATGTTTAGCTCTTACTGGTACCTATACAAAAATTGTAGGTTATGTTGATATTAACTAATTTAAATATATATAGATGGTGCTTTTAAAACATTGTTGGGTATGTGACACCATTCTTCACATATTTTTAAGAAAGTTAGGCTTAGGAATACTATTTTTGGTTCATCTTAATTTTATAACTTGGTTCTTGTATTGATAGAGAATTCTCATACTTTCCATAAATTTCTAAGGTAGCTGTCATAGCGTTCACGTTCGCGACAAAGTAGCCTATCTTGTGCACCTAGATATTGTTAGTTACCTTAGTTCACTCATACAAATTGTGAAGAAAAATCTTAAATGGTTGTGTACTATGTTGCTATTTACAGATTGTATATATTTTCTGATTGGTGGTAATGTAAAGAATAGTGAGACCGTGAGTTATCTTTTCCAAGAACAAAAATTTTCTTACCATGTTGATGACGCAAAACGAACGGCAAGCCTTCGATATTAAAACACCTAAACAAACAATGAAATGGAAAAGATGACGAATTAGTTTAACAACTATATATTATAAGTAAAGGCAAAATAAGTTGTAACACTATCACATTAGCGCTGCAGTTAGGTAGCAAAATCACTCAGCTCAGCTAAGGAAAATATACCTGACAAAAATCCAAGCAAATGAACAGTTACTACGAGCTTAGTAACCTACCTACCTACACTAAACTGTAATCTGTATTATATTTATTCTGTATTAGTAACAAAGCTTAAAATTCCGTCTAGTAATGCTCATTCTTGAGAATCTTGAATATATTATTTAATCCTGAGTCTTGAACGACAGAAACGTCAACGTCACTTTTATTTATTTCACAGTGTTTAAGACAATTATTTTAACGCTGAGTTATGCGAGGATTCCGAGGAATTTATTTCCATTTGTGCAAAGTACACTGGAGTGGCTGGGACTGGGGTACAAAAATATACCAGGCAAAAGTGGTTACTATGGTGGTTTTAGAGTAAAGAGTGACTTTGAGAGAGACTCACTCTTTTTTTTTATTGACTAACTATGAACGCACCAAGGTGTGATCTGCTGGTCGGTGGCTGGTCGCACAGATAAAATATAGGGAAGATTCCGTGTATTAAGACATACATGAACAAACTATTGTCATCCTTCACCCCATCTCAAGACGTATTCCATAAGGAAAAAGAGACAAATAAAGTAGCTCTACTTGGTCGTGAACTCCATCAACGACTCCATTTTCTTGAACAATGCTACCAACCTGACTAGATAAAATGTCATTACTATTAGTGATGTCCAGTCTTCAATCGTATACTTTTATCGTCAATAATAATATTTTAACCAAATTAGGTAGCGAATACAGTAGGCATACCCCTTATTTCCTACTCAAAATCACGATCTTCTTCGATCGTGATTTCAAAATCTACATTTTAGGATAAAAATAAAATCACAAAGTTAACGAAATATTTTCTTTAATTAAAATGTCATAATGAGGGTTTCCTAAAACGTATGCCACTAGTTGGCGCCACTTAGCCGTAAGGTCCCGCTAAGAAACACAATTATCTAGCCCCAAAGAAAGACTAAGTAAATGTTTTTTTTTTTTTAAATAAAGTTTAAATTTTTTAATGTATTTTTTTTAACTCATACAAAATATTTAAACCAGAAACTATAAACATAGAATTTAGACAAGTTTCTGGACCTGCTCCTGCCCTGGTGATTTCAGAAAACTCTCATTATAACATGTTTTATGGACTTATCATTCCTTAAAGCATACCTAACAATTTTGGTATGATGGCTTCTTTATAATTAAATTAATCAGTCTACACAAGTATCACATGAGCGTCATTATTAAACTAAATTTAATTTACTTGCTGGTTGACATGACATTGGATGATTACCAAATATGGTGGGTAGTACGTCAGAATGTAATCACTTATTCGCGTACCCTTGCCTGAAACAACAGCTTAAAATTGTGCGGAGCATATTTTTGAATACTCTTTAGGGTACCAGTCGTCTGCCTTTTTGATATTTTTGACCCATAATAGCCTTTGTTCAGTGTCCAGTGGAAACCTGTTGGACATTAAAAACATCGATTCATTTTTGAGTTGACTATCAATACATTTATCGATATCACGATCGGTCTCTTAAGTACCACACTATGCGATACAAATGTTTGAATCCCACTATTTATAATTACATTACGAATGTAAATACAAATGTTTTAATCACAAAACTACACATATGTATCCGACAACAAATATTGAATAAGATTTTCAGTTACTTTTACCTTAATAAGGTTCGAAATCTTAAAATTCAAGTCAAAACTAAATTGCCGGTGAAACGTAATGTCTTTATTTTGTTCATTCAGGTAACCCTGGCGGTTTTTACACCCTGGAACCACACAAGTCATCACTTTTATCACATTCCGTGCACTTATCGAACAGAAATATACATGAAAAGCTTTATTTTAATCACTTTTACTATTTGCGGTTTAGGTGCACTAGTATACACAAACAAAGATCGTTGACAGGCA
>JALPQI010011880.1:0-38031 GCA_025490895.1 Thaumatotibia leucotreta
AAGCCTAAGTTTTATCATAGCTGAAAACCTATTCGAAACAAAATAAATAACAAAACAAATAGGTTCATCTCAAACAACACTATCTGTCGCTTCCTTAAGTTATCAGTCAATTTTATCTATATTAATTTTATATGAATAGTATAATATTAATTATGTATATGTGTAGGTATATTAATTTTTTTTTTTTTTTATAGTTTAAGTATTTATAGTTATAATTGTATATATATATGTTTATGTATATATTTTAACACTGATGTGCAACCAGTTCTTCTCCATAGTTTATGCTACCTTTACGGGAAATTCCTAACGTAATTTTTCTACTACCCTAAGGTTGTCTGGAAGAGATCGCTGTGTAGCGATAAGACCGCCTGTTGTTGCTGAACTCTGTGTTTATGTTTTATTTCTTGTTGTATTACTGTTTTGTTAAATAGTTATGCACAATAAAGAATATATTATTATTATACTCTTTATTTATTTCTTTTCTCAAAAGAGTATAATAATAATATATTCTTTATTGTGCATAACTATTTAACAAAACAGTAATACAACAAGTATTATTATTATTATAGTTTTTTTTTTTATACGTATTATCTTCTTTTTTAAGGGTGGTTTATTCATTATGCGGGCCATGGCCAAGCATTATAAATATTATTTTCAAGTATAACGCGTTAATACACATGCGTTATATTCCTGTCCTGATTGGAATATCATATCAGTTACGAAGTTTCAGTTATTGTAGATGATGTCAAAAAATTCCTGGTAATGCGGCATGTATTCAGAATTATAGCTTTTTGTAGAGTACCTGTGATATGAGCTGGTATTTGTAATGTTTTTAGGCTATTATTCAATGTTTTAGGGATAACTCCGGTTGTGGAAATTACTATAATTATTATTATTATAAATATTTGTAATTTGGAGAGTGAATTGAAAGTTTATGATAGTTATCATCAGCAAGAAGAGCCGAAAGACACACTACACTGCTGGACACAGGCCTCTCCCAAAGACTGCCACAATGACCACTGCCGTATTATTCATAAGAGGGGTTTTGCCGTAATCGCCATGTTTGGCATGCGGGTTAGCTATCGTAGTACTTACCTCCACCATAGTCAAAGTGTACGAGACAACCACAGGAACACTTGGGGTGGTCAGAAACGTATTCTTACTGCCTTCACCACGCGCCCTAGCTTATGACAATTATGAATTGTATGATGGGATAATACTCTTTAATTCTATTTCAGGGCAAGTCGTCTCAGATGGATTGTCTAGTAGCTGGATGCTCAACAGCTCCCGTCGAACTAGTGGGCGAAGGAACACTGCTTGTAAAGGTGCATTCCACCTCAATGCGGACGATCCTTTGGCACTTATATAAAGGTGCATTCAGACCAAACGAGCATTCGCTATTGTATCCTCCACTCTACGAAATCAACGAATCACGTTTCGTGTAACGATCGAATTTCGTAGAGTAGGGGGTTAGAATAGCGAATACTCGTTTAGTCTGAATGCACTTATATAAGTGCCATAGGATCGTCCGCATTGATGGTATGTTAATCATAATTTTATTGGCGTCGCGTCATCAGCCTCTCTCAGTCCACTGCTGGACGTAGGCTTCTATTAACTATGCCTATCAGCGCATTAGGAGGTAAATGCTCGTCGCCACGCTGCACAAGCGGGTTGGCGATCGTAGTAGTGTATACAGTATGCTGCTGCCCATTAACAATCTTCTATAAAAGAATATTTATTAACACTTTGATACGGGAAAGATATGGGGAACATATAGCACAAATATCATAACTATAAATCATAATTATAGTATAAAAAATCCAACAAATTTGTAGCAAACTAGCAACACTAGCAACCCTAATTAGTTTCGCCATGTCCGTCTGTCTGTGATGTCCGCAGCATAACTCATTTGGCCGTTAGTCCTACTAGAAATTAGCAATACGGCAGGTACAGGTATAGGTACAGTCGGGTTCAAAATTGCATGGACAGTTTATGAATGAATTCGTTCATAAATCGTCCATGCAATTTTGAACGCCACTGTACATTATAAATTTAAGAGTCAAACTCTTGTCGGCGTAACTGATGAATGTAGCTGTCTCCATCTAACTCTGTCCAAAGCCGCCTCCTTGACTTCCTTGTACAACACGACGTCTACTTTCTCTTTTATTTGTTTCATGCAACTTCTTCTAGCTTCTTCCTCGCTTCCCTTTAATCCTTCCTTCTGTTATGTTTTTTATCAAAGCGTCATATCGTATAAGGTGGCCAAACATGATATAATGATGATAGGTACATACTAATCACGCTGATAAAGTGGTAGAATAAAATATATAAAAAAAATCAGGTACGGTTACGTGTACGGGACGGAAAGTGGGGATGATTTATTTTATTTTGCTGTAATCTTGTAGTATGGGGTATCGTTATATAGGTTTTTTAAAAAGAATAAGGGTCCCAAAATGTTTTTTTAACGTCTACATTTTCGGGAATAAATTCAGATAAAAAAAAATGTTCACAACTCTAAGTTTTCATCGGTGGATCAGAAAAATATGAAAAAAATCATAAATACTTTAAAATGAAACTACATAATATGTTTCCCCTCACTAGCTCGTAAAGCGCTCGTTTATCCTTTAATACGAACGGGTAAAAACGCATATTATTCACTTGTGTGGCAAAGTAATGACCTTGGAGCGTAGCGCGAAGTAGCATTCGTTTAACAGATAATAAAACGTAAAATGCTCATGGAAGTAGCATTCGTATAAAAATAGTAAACTAAACAACTTTCAGAGTGTTCTGTAATAATTTTGTAAAAATAATGAATAAGAATGATTTAATAATGCACTGGCGTTGGTGTGCAACTACAGGAATGTGTTAAAATCGTGCTGCGTTTACTTTTTCGTGCTAAGTTTACTGCGACAAAATCTTGCATTAAATACATGATGCATTTCTAAAATTATTATCACTAACCTGATGATGATTGTAATGTGAACAAATAATACCTTTTTTGAGTTCCCTCGCTATAGTGAGGGGAAAAGTTTTGTGTTACACACGGGTGCAAATGTATTTTACTTCTCGTATGTTAAAACACTCGCTGCGCTCAGGATTCTATTTTAGAAACACTCGCTTCGCTCGTGGTTCAACTATAGAATCCTTTCGCTTGCTCGTGTTTCAATTTCATACTCGCGGGTAAAATACAACTTTGCACCCTTGTATAACAAATAACTATTATTTTGCACAGATCGGCCCAGCCATTTTTGAATTACTGCGGAATTGGCCGGTTTTTCATATTGGCCTATGAGAACGTATTTAGTACAATAAATGATTAGTGTATTTCCATTTGTTTTCAGGATTCAGGAATAACGAAAACACCAGACCAACGAAACAAAAAAGAAAAAGAATTTGAAGACATATTAACAAAAATAAACTAAGCCAGCACTCCGAAAGTTCCGAAACACAGCAACATTTTCATATTTTTTACAAAAGAGGGTTAAAGAAAAAAAATCAAGTTAGATAAACAAAATTTAAAAAAAAAGTTATGATGAGAGTGTGAAATTTTTATTTGAGTTGAATTTAAATCACTCGTTCACTTTATTACTCGAGAGTCAACTTATTAATTACCGAAGAACCAACAAGGCAGAAGATATAATTTAGACCAATAAATACTGACCTTAACATTATACAAGAAATCACCATCTTGTTATCGTTTCCTAACAAATATTTTTTCATTGACATGCCCGACAACGTGAAATAAAATACTGAATATGGTACCCATTAAGCTAGGAACCAACAAGCAGGTCTTTGCTGGATTGAAGTCAATGGCTGAAATATTTACCAACGACGACAGCATAATAATCTCATTAGTTTAGGACGAAATGACAACATGTCAATGGCAACATGGCAACATCTCAATTTCAACCCACAACTGGACAAGAAGACACAAGAATAACATCATTGTAACTATTGATGTCAAAAGTTTAGGTTTGTGGGGCCCCAAGGCACAGATATCAAGGAATGAGTACGTGATCAAGCTTTAAATTGTTATAGGAAATGGGAGCGAATCTTCATCTTCTAAAAGCGAGCTGATACGCATAATCTCGTTTCTGCCTAATACTTTATAGGTTGGTGTATCGAACAGTTTGACTACTTTGGTTACTAGAATAGTAGATTACACACCAAGGGGATAAAGCACTGTTTTATGTCACGGGCGCGACATTGAATCCTGAACGTAGCGAAGGACTTTCAGTTTAATATAAGTGAAAAATATAGCTTAACTCAAGTAAGTCACCTACATACAAGTCACATAAAAGCGGAAGTCCTTATCTAAATTATGGTGTCAAAAAGAAACTTCCACTTGTATTACAAGTTACAAGCTTTCGAGAAATGGGCCCCTGTTGTATGTAGTAGTGATCTATCCAAATAGACAATACGTCATGTTTAAAATGCGAACACAAACAAAATAAATGCCTATATGGATAGATTACAAGTATTACAACCTCATACAACAGGAGCTTTTCTTAACCTTTTCACCTATATCTTAGTTATGTTAATAATGTTCCTTGTTACTGTGATTCTTCTAAAGTAAGTGAGCATAGGTATAATACAATTTACTATGTAAATTTGAATTAATAAATTAATTATTTAAGAATGTCACTAATTAACACTGTTGTACAATAAAAATAACTTAATATGTGCTGCGCCCATCAGGGTTCATGTTTCAGATGTGTGCACTATGTTGTTTAAAGGGTGCAATTGAATAAACTAGAGAAAAATTAGAGAGCTAGATGATACTTATTTATTAGGTAATTAATTGCCTACAATTTATTTTGTGATAACGATATTTGAAATTGTATAAAAATCTAATTTAAAATGTTAATTGTGAGTTTCTCATTCTATGTCATATTATTCTATATTTCGCATTACTAAGCGTACAAATGAAAATATAATCATTTTTATTATTAGTAGTAGTAGTAGTAGTAAATCACTTTATTGTACACGGAATATGTTACAAAAACAGTTATACAGAAATTTAGGTACAAAGGCGAACTTATCCCTATAAGGGATCTCTTCCAGCTAACCTTTGAGAGATTGAGTGGAGAACCGAAAGATTAGATAGACAAACTCACAGAATGCACAATGAATACAAATAATTAAAAAACACTAAATTATTATAAAATAAGTTGAACGTATTGTGAAAATACGAAGCAAATTATTTTGATTTGTACTTTTTTATTTTTCCCCAGTAGTCACACTTTTTAATACTATATAAATTATAAATATTAGATGTCATATACCAAAGAAAAACGACCAAGATCACCTATGTCCGAGGTGGGGACCGAACGGAACCACGTACTCAGCTTTCGCGGCTTATGCTTGTACCCCTCGGGCGTTAGGTGATCTTGGTCGTTTTTCTTTGGTATATGACATCTAATATTTAGAATAAGATAAGTTAATAAATTATATTACAGATAGAACATTTATAGAAGGTGTGCACTAAATAAATAAGTAATTTTAACATAATGCTGCATTTAATTTCATACAATATAATTATATGTTATCACAAGTATAGCACAGTTAAGGATTATTTTTTCACTGCCTTACTTGAATTTACATAAAATCTAATGAAAATACTCTATGGCCTTATGTGCGCAAATATCTACTCTTAGATGATTCATAAATATACCTCTGGAACAACTTCCATATAGAGCATTTTCTTAGAAAATACATTTCGGTTAATCATACTGTTTCCACCAATTCAGCTCAGAATCACAAATCATAAGTTCTTTTCGACGAGAACATTGTTTCTTATTTTTATTCATTTTACATGACATATTTTTCTCATAGGTACTTTTTTGGGAATGCAGATTGGGATTTTGGGTGGAAATTCGAATAAATATTAAAAATCTAAAGAAAAATACAAATAAATATTCCCTTGTTGGGATTCGAACCTGGATCATCCGCTTCACAGACAGAGTTACTACAGCTGCGCTAAACTACTTGTCAAAATTAGTACTGCGCTAGGACTGTGTCGCTAGTAGTATAAACGAACTTTTGCGAAGAGGCTTAATTTTAATAAGGAGTTATCGTTTTTCTCTTTAGAGTATTATATTCTTTGGTGCTTAGCCAAGTTGCCAATCGCTAGCGCTTAATCGTCGAAAGGCAGCTAGCTGTCTTTGTCTCACTAATATGCAAGAGTGACAGAGAGGGAAAACTACGATACGCTACCAAGCGCTAGCGATTGGCAACTTGGCTAAGCACCCAGGGATGTATTGCTTGCCCTTAGAGAAAAGTCAAAGGCCCTTGGTCAAAGGCGCCTAGCCTTGTAAGGGATTGCATAGATTCAGATTAAAAAATTTAGATATTTATTCACATAATATAAAATTACACTATAAATTGTCTTAAACTAATCTACATGAATTTATATTATGATCGTCAGGATAGGTAATTGAATTAAATAACATGAAGTAATAAAAATAAAATAGAAAACAACGAGATACAATTTAAAACGTGCCAATTAATATAGCCATATACACGAGAAATTTGACCGGTGGTTGCTAAGACCGTGTGGCCGAGGGGTACAGGCATCAGCCGCGAAAGCTGAGTACGTGGGTTCGATCCCCACCTCGGGCGTTAGGTGATCTTGGTCGTTTTTCTTTGGTGTATGACATCTAATATTTATAATTGACAACGTTTCAAAATTTTCAATGTCCCTAAATCGAAAACCATTTCGAGATATACGCATGTAGATCACAACTAAATATTTTTAAATTTTTTTATCGCAATATTTTTGTAAAAAATCGTAATAATAGTTTAAAGGGGAAGTGACGTCACATGGCTGATTTAAAGCTGCCGCTATAACCAAAAAATCTTGCGGTTGGAATGTCTCTTGTGTTTGTCATTGACACTTGACATTTGTCACTGATTTTCATCGTTTTCTTATGTGTTTGAAACATCACTTGTGACGTCATGTAGCTGATTATTGACGTTTGTAACTTACGCTCTTTCTGCTCGAAGTAGTAATAAAAGGGGATTTTCTCACTAAATAAGCAATTTAATTGAAAAATAAAAAATACATGTATCTTTTAATATTGAGTTCTTTCAAAATAGATAATAAAAACTAGCACTAAAAAATATGAAATGTTGTCAATTTATATAGTATTAAGTAGTGTGACTACTGGGGAAAAATAAAAAGTACAAATCAAAATGTTTAGTTAATAAATAATTTGATTTGTGTTTTCGCAATACGTTCTATTGACTTCTTAATTAAAACTACTCTGAGTTTGATTAAAAATCTGCATCCCATTGCTCGGTTTCAAAATAAGTCTGGATGATGGAAACATACTGTATACATAAATATAAATCTAAGATTGATATAGTTCATCATCATCAGCCTATGATAGTCCACTGCTGAAAGTAGGCCTCTCCTAATAACTATGCGTATAAACGCATTAGGAGGTAAATACCCATAAGTAATCGCTACGCTGGGCAAGTGGATTGGCGATCGCAGTAATGTGTCCACTATGATGACGCTGCTGCCCATCATCAATCTTTTATCAAATAATGGTCAGTGACACTTAATCAACTCTTACGACACCCGCAGGAGGAGTTGGGGTTGTGACAAATGTATTCTTACTGCCGTCACCACACGGCAAGATAACATATAGATTGATATAGTTAATTAATGTTAATATTGTCCACAGGTACACAGACGACAGGGCTGCAAGAATGGTTCACGGACTTGGACGGATGGGTATGCAGGTTCAATGCCGGCATTAGCTTTTCAAGGTAAGAATCATTTTTAGGGTTCCGTAGCCAAATGGCGAAAACGGAACCTTTATAGTTTCGCCATGTCCGTCTGTCCGTCTGTCCGCAGCATAGCTCAGTGGTCGTTAATACTAGAAATCTGCAATTTGGTACAAGTTTACATATTGATCATGCCAACAAAGTGTTACAATAAAAACTAGAAATATTTTTATTTTCTGGTATCTCCCCAACTAGTGAAGTGGGGATGATTTTTTTATTTAATGTAATCTTATAGTGTAGAGTATCATTGAATAGGTCTCTAAAAAATAATAAGGGTCTTAGAAGAAAGTTTTTTTCTAAATTCAATATTTTTCGAGATAATCGTTCCAGAAGAAAAAAAAATATGAAAAAATCATGAATAGTGGACTTATAGAGTACTTTAAAATAAAACTATTTCGAACATAATCGGCTTGGCCGTTTTTGAATAACTACGGATCCCTACACTGAGCGGTTTTTTATTTCTCAACCGACTTCAAAAAGAAGGTTCTCAATTCGGCTATATGTTTTTTTTTCTTATTCTTTGGAAAAATGCCTCTCCTATGAGCATTTCTCAAAAAAATGTACAATTTTATCACGTCTGCGGTAAAAGTGTGATGAAAACATTGTATGCATCACTGTATATAGTGTATATGTATATCATTGTAACTAACTCTAGTCATTTGTTCAACACTCTCGTTAGTAATTCCGTACTTACCTCCCTTGATGCACAATGTACTATTATGAAATTATTATATTTTTCAGGACACATACAGAAAAACAAGAAAACGCGAACCAACTTCAAAAATGCCAGAATTGCAACAAGGAACTGAAATCTGAAAAACTCGAAACACAACCATTACAAAATCAATTTTCAAAAACAGAATTCAGAACAGGAATTCCGTCGTTACATGAATTTTTAATAAACGGGATACTTGTTGCAAAGAAAAATGCGATTAGAAATAAAACAGATTTTATGAATATTTTTAAAGAAAACGACGAAATGACACATTATGATTATGTATTGCTGACTACTGTGAAAGAAAATGGAAGAAAACATATGTATAAATATATATTACGGTCGAAGATTTGAATTATGTGTTTTATTCCCTATGTTTTTGTAAGGTAGGTATACAGGGTGATGACGGGGTCGTTAAGATGGTCTTTCTGATCAATGTTTCCTATGGGACCTATATGAACAAACGTACCTTTTTTAGGGTTCCGTAGCCAAAATGGTAAAAACGGAACCCTTATAGTTTCGCCATGTCCGTCTGTCCGTCTGTCCGCAGCATAGCTCAGTGGCTGTTAATTCAAAAAATCTGCAATTTGCTACAGGTATACATAATTATCATGCCAACAAAGTGGTACAATAAAAACCAGAAAATAAGATTTTTTTCGGGTACCTCCCTTATCATCATCATCATCATCATCAGCCAATTGACATCCAGTGCTGGACCTAGGCCTCCCCCAGAGAGTTCCACAAAGATCGGTCGAGAGCTGTCCGCATCCATTGGACACCCGATTTTTTCAAAATTTTATCTGGTTTTTGACTTGACGTAAAATGACCCACTTGTGCAGGAAGTGCAGGAAATGTTTTTTTTATTTGCTGTAATTCTATAGTGTGGTAAATCATTGAATAGGTCTTTAAAAAATAATAAGGGTCTTAAAAGAAACTCTGAACTTCTGATAAATAAAGAATTTTGAATTTTGAATTTGAAACTTTTTTTCTAAAGTAAAATTTAATATTTTCGGAGACAATCGCTCCAGAACAAGAAAAAGATTGTGGACTGCGTATCTTTTGTTCGTGTTTATAGCCCATAATTCATAGCTTAGTAGCTCGCGGTGAGACCAGTGCCTTAATCTACGAATTTTCACTGACACTTGAATCCCTTAGTCGACTCTTACGACACCCACGGCACGATTTGGAGTGGTAACAAATGAAGGGTCCACGGAAAAAACATGTCCAGTGCTTAAAAAAAACAGGGCTAATTCATACCTTATTCTGTTAAAAGTAAGGTGGTTTTTCCTTCCGTAATTTGAATTGACTAGACATGTTCTTTACGTGGACCCTTCAAATCTACGAACAAATAAAACATGGAAGCCGCACGCCATACTAAATTGCCTTTCAAAAACGGTCATGAATTTTAGTTGACAAGTGTCACCCCCTCTTCAATGCGTTTCGATAATGAATTTGAATATCAATCTATAATTGCTTAAACCGCCTTTTATAAATGGTTATGATTGGTCCCTGAAAGTTTTGATTGGCGATATTCTATAAACATTTGTCAGATGTTGCGACGAAATATGCGCGGTGTTAAGAAAAGCGCTATGTCCTGCCCATCTTGGGACAATTGAACAATTGTGTTTGGAGGCATTTTTGAGCTGGCGTTAGACGTCCATGTTATACAGGGCGTCCCAAAGTTATGGTACATGAAGGGGAAATACCTTAAATACCGTAGATAGTGTATTTTGCTGGAAGATGACTTAATGTTATTTTTAAAATTTAGTGGAAGTGCATTCAAAGTTTTTCAAAAAATCACTTGCTTCACCCGGAAATCGAACCAACTACATTTTTTTTCTAATTTTGAATCAAACTTGTTTGGTTATTCTTTTAGTTTTAGATACTATGTTTCTTAAGAAAAAATGTTATTTTTTATCCATTCCTTCGAATGACATCATAAAATGAGGAAAAAAAATTTTCGTAATAAAGTAGGTACGATGCCTAGAAAAAGCAAATTTTTTTTGAATTTTTTTTAATGCAGTATTACTTAAGTTTCAAAATAAAATAAAGTCTTCTTTCGACAAAATATCCTATCTACGATGTTTAAGGTACTTTCCCTTCATGTCCCATACCATTGGGACGCCATGTATATGGTCGCAGCTTCAAATGTATTCTTACCAGGGATGTAACGGATGTGTTTTAACGGAAGCGGAAGCAGAAGTTTTGATTTTAGTGTAACGGAAGAAGAAGCGGAAGCGGAACCGAAAACTGAACCGGATCCAGAATCAGAACTCGAGTGTAAGCTAAGTAGAAGAGATGTTAAGGGTAGGTAGAGAGATGGCAAGCGGAGAAATGAGTGAATGGCAGGTATAAACCTGTTGGTTTTGGATGTACGCCGTTCATGTCTCACCGTCGCGCTAGGCTCCGACATCCGCTATGACTTCTGTTTTAAAAATAACAGAACCAGAACAGAAGCGGATGTGTAAAACAAAACGGAAGTTCCGCAGAAACAGAAGCGGAAGCAGAACTCCGTTACATCCCTAATTCTTACTGCCGTCACCAGGCGGCGTGCTATGATAGGTACGAGTATTTTACTCTTAATTGTTTTCAGCTTCAGCAAAGGTCAATACAATTTTATACTAAGTGTCTCGCCACATTACGCTATATTTATTCAACTTCGATTTACAGCAATTCATAGAAATATCACCTTTCTGTCACTTAAAATACGGGTGTTTTTTTTCATCAAATGTGTGGAGATACGAGGTTGTGTAAATAGCGGCGATTAGTTGGCGAAGTGTTAATAACACTCAACGCTAGATGGCGCTATTATCACAATGGCTGAGTAATGGATAAACAGTGTTGTCGTTATCGAAATTGCTTTAGGTTATGGAATGTTTCTTAACTATAGCTGGTAAATAAATAGGTGTAAATACGTGTGAAGGTGAGTTTTCGTGGTTATAGTTTTAATCGACTTCTAAAAAGGAGGTTCTCAATTGGACTGTTTTTTTATGTACAGTCAAGTGCAAAAATAAGTACCGAAAGAATCCGTTCATAAATATGTTACGACGTTCTTATTACACAGAATTAGAGTGCACTGGGACATATTTTTGAACGTTTTTGTATACCCCTTATTTTGTCTTCGACTGTATGATCTTCAAGAATCGAATTTATTTTTATATAACAATTAATAGCGAACAGTCTCGACCAACATCTTAAGAGTCTCTCGCTAGATGGCTGGATCAAGGGTCAGATGCAGAAAGCGGTAATCCTGGACACGGCGCGGATAGTCCGTCGGTTCCTCTCTCTGCGACCTTAACCACCGGCAGCTTGGGCCTGCCCCGTTGCCGGCGACACCATAGGTTAGATTTTTTATAATGTGTTTGCCTATATGTTTTGTATGTTTTATTGTATTTTACTTTTATAATCATAATTATGAAAATACCTAACCTAAGAGAAAAATACTGAAAGGAAATAAAAAGTTTTATTTCAGGCAGTAATAGTTCCATAATTATATACTGGCTTAATCAACGCGATTGCAGTTTAACTACATACCTATCACACAAATATTGGGAAATGTACAATTTGTTATTGTATAACTAACTAACAGATACACTATAACTAAAATATAGCCAATGCCTAAAAACCACTATCCGGGGTCTATTTCTCGAAAGCTTGTAACTTGTAATACAAGCGGAAGTCCTTATCTAATTAATAGTGTTAAAAAGAGACATCCACTTGTATTACAAGTTACAAGCTTTCCAGAAACGGGCCCCAGAGCTAGCGTTGAAAATGTTGAAAAAAATCAAATGTTTTTTTCGGGAATGTATGGAAATTTCGTTATTTTCGGGGTTTTACTGAAATAATCAATGTCACTGTCACTCCTTTTCATCTATTTCAATTGACTTTTCCTCGGTACCATCGCGTTCTCCTAGTAAGTGAAAATTAGTAATAATTTACATTATAGCTTATCATAGCTTAGAGTTGAAAATTAAAGTGGAAAATTTCATTGATTTTTTCGTAAAAATCCGGAAAAAACGAGCTGTTTGCAAAGAAACGGGATTAAATCCGGAAATTTTCAACGCTAATCAGAGCTGCCACCAATTTCTTCCAAAAACTCGTTTTGGAGTTTATTACAACCTCCCAGAAAAAAATTACCCGAGCTCTGATGATCGCAAAGAAATCAGGAACTCTGGCCGTCGCAATCATATTTTGAGAGACTTTTTAGCAATATTGGCTTTGCTTCGGTCCTGACAAGAATTCTGTAGATATTTTTCACTGATTTAGGAAAGTATTCTCATGATTTTAAGAAGAAAGTATCTATGGTGTTATTTGGATAATAATTTATACTCGTTGTTGTTTCTCAGCGTTTTATTTCAGTTATTTAGGTAAATTAGGTATCCCTTTTCTAAATGTAGGTTTTAAAGTGTTTCCTAAGGCTTCCTTTAGTTTGACACTTGAATAGATGATAAATTACACTCCGTTTGAATAATTTGAACCTATAAAAACCCTTCGGATCCAAGAAAGAGATGGAAGGCTCGGGCTACAAGTGCTACAACGGCTACATCCGATAAAGCAGAACAGGGTGCTTGGACAAGTTGCCAATCGCTAACGCTTAATCGTCAATCGGAAACGAAAGGCAGCTAACTGTCTTTGTCACACTTATATGACAGAGAGGGAAAACTACGATACGCTACCAAGCGTTAGCGATTGACAACTTGGCTAAGCATCTAGCAGTATTACCTTTGTGTGTTCCGAAGGATTTTCTAAATTCAAACGTAGTGTATCATTAATCTTCAAGGAACATTTTGATTGGTCTGCGGCTTCTTCAGCAAGTATCCAGAATCTTCCACCAGGTGTTCAGGAGATATGTTCCCGTACGCTACAGGGTTCACGGCGGACAAGGTGACCCCAGGATGGGAGTACGAAAGTGTCGCTGATACTGGGGCTGATTTTGGTGAAATCGGATTTATCTTGTACTTCAACATTGTTCTTGTTGTGCCTTTTTACAATTCTTTTCGCTCTTTAGTTACTCTGGCTTTTGATTCAAAATTCTTTAAGTTTTTGAGCGTCTTTATAATTCTGCATATACTTATTTGGAATGTGTCTTCATTTCTTTAATTTGCTTCGTCAAGATTTTAATGCTTAAGACTGGTCCCGGTGGATATAAGGAGTAAGATTTATAGATTTATTAGGTAAGATATATTTCGCTACATTTGGAGTCACATTATCATTAATATATTTTTCTATAAATATAATCTTTTCTTTGTTTCTTCGGAGTTTTGGTTGTGTTAGGGAGTTGTTGGTGTAAATATTTACTGGTAGTGTTTTGAATATTTTGTTTGTTATTTGTTGTCCAACCTGAAAATAAAAAGGTTATTAATTTCACATCACATGATCAGTTTATCTCAGTCCATTTCTGGCCTACTACCGCGAAAATCAAAATTTATAAGTTTCGTGGATTTTTCTCTGTCAATCAAACGAAGGCGTCATTAGAGTGAGAGAGATAAATCCTTGACATTTACGAATTTCGTTTTTCGCAGTAGGGCCGCTGGACGTAGGTCTCTCCTATTAAATATGCGTATAGACACATTAGGAGGTAATTGCTCATAGTTGCCACGCTGGGCATGCGGATTGGTGATCGCAGTAATGTGTCCACTATGATGACTCTGCTGCCCATCATCAATCTTCTATCAAAGAATTGGCTAGTGATACTTCAATCCCTTAGTCTACTCTTACGAAACCCGTGGGAAGAGTTGGGGTGGTGACAAATGTATTGTTACTGTCGTCACCACACTAATATATAATAACTACTTATTAAAGAATAATGTTGACTGAGTTGGAGCTCCTTATGTAATAACGTGGCAAACTTACATGGCGATAAAAAGTAGAATGACTGAATAAGTTTTATCACTCTAATCCATTATAAAATTCAAGATCTGCGGAATAACTAAATGTTATTAACAATGACAAGTGCTGTCAGTGCTAACACAGATATTACAGAGAAAAAATAACCTTATTAAAAAGGCATACGTCAAAATAATAAACATACGAGTAAAAAAAGTTTTCTTCTATCAAAAATTATCTTTATTTTGGCATCATTGACAATGATTTATTTGTGTCTCATTTATTACATACTGGAAATAAAACCGTACAGACATTTGCCCAAAGAGTATAATTTATATTGCTCATAAACTTAAAAAAACCGGCCAAGCGCATGCCAGGCCATGCTCAGTGTGGGGTTCCATAGTCATTTAAAAACCTATCAAATTCAACATATTTATACCTAGGAAGTCTTTATAAAGTTCTACTTCTGAGTTTTTTTTTTTTTCAAATTTATGGTTTAAAAGTTAGATTAGAGAAAACAAGTTTTATTAAGGACGCTGGTCTGAAAAACCTTTTTTTTGCACTCAAAGTTTGGGTAGCTATATCGAAGTTTTATTATAAAAACTAAAACGGAATAAAATAATGCATATGTATTTTAATTTCGGCATATTAAAATGCAGTTACGAAAGAAGAATATAATATAATTAATAAATTAGAGTATGTGAAATATGAATTTAACATTAAAATAACTTATGTTTTGTACAGTCGAAGACAAAATAAGGGGTATACAAAAACGTTCAAAAATATGTCCCAGTGCACTCTAATTCTGTGTAATAAGAACGTCGTAACATATTTATGAACGGATTCTTTCGGTACTTATTTTTGCACTTGACTGTATATCAAAGGTCAACTGAAATAAGAATCAAGTTAATATTTAAAATAGGCACAATAGCTAACATTTGATTTAAAAAAAAACAACGTTATATCGTAGGTGGGTAATGACCCACCAGTATACACCATGCAGTAAAAGTGTACTTTTTAATTTTTACTCGTATATGCGATCATGGACTGTAATACACCATTTTACTCGGCATCGTGCGTCCTTTTCAGTTACGAAACAAAAAAACTAGTATGTCTCTAATGTCACGGAAATAAGTATGTAAATTGAAATTACTCAGTTTAGTTACTCCCATACTGGAACGAAATATAACGAAACTGATAAAAAGAAATCTCAAATTCGTCACAGAATTTTTCATACCTTTAGTATGGGAGTAACTAAAGTGAGAAATCTCAATTTATAAACTTATTTTCGTGACATTAGAGACATAATTTTTCTGTTTCATAACTGAAAAGTACGCAAGATGCCGAGTAAAATGGTGTATTACAGTCTGTGATCGCAAATAAAAATGAAAAGGTACACATTTACTGCAAATGTCCCGGTACGCTCATCCTATTACTCCTCCCATTCTAGAATCATGTCAAAATCACAAGAAGTAAGAGATTTCTTACAATTTATAGAATCACTTGAACATAGTTGCTAAGTGGCCTAGGCTTCCATTTGATAGCCTGTATAGTATCAAAAGTGATATAACGGGTTAAGGTCAAGTAATCGGTTGAGGAAAACGGAGTTTAATAATGATACCTACGTATTAAAACTAGCATTTAGCAAGCCAGACTACGAACAAATAGAACATGGACGCCGCACGCCATACTAAATTAAAAAAATATCTAGGGACATCTTACACAATTCGACTTAGTCCCACGGTAAGCTCAATTAAGGCTTGTGATGTGGGTACCAAGCGACGATGTATACATATAATAGGTATACAGCCACAGCATATACATAGACAGCCACGACCAAGGAACAAATACTTGTGATAAATAAATACACAAATAATGCCCACGCCGGTATTCGAAGCCCCCCACCTCCAGCTTCGTAGGCAGAGTCACTACCAACTAGGCTACGGAGGCTAAATTGCCTTCCAAAAATGGTCCTGAATTTTAGTTGAGTGTCACCCCCTCTTCAATGCATCACGGTAATTAATTTCAATGTCAACCTATAAAGACTTAAACCGCCATTTAAAAATAGTTGTGATTGGTCCATCATAGTTTTAATTGGCAATATTCTATAAACATTTGTCAAAGATGTTGCGCCGAAATATGCGCGGTGTTAAGAAAACGCTATGTCCTGCCCATCTTGGCACAATTGAACAATTTTATTAGACGTCCATGTTATATTGTGGTCGCAGAGGCCAGCTAAATATCCTCAGCAAACCTTTCATTTACAAGGAAATGTATGTTTATCTGCCTCCGTAGCCTAGTTGGCCGACTCTACCTACCAAGCTGGAGGTTCCGGGTTCGAATCCCGGCAATTATTTGTGTTTATATTTATCACAATTTTTTGTGCCTTGGTTGAGTCTGTCTATGTATTTCAGTATTTATACGTTCTATTATTTAACACGTGGCTTGGTACCGTAAACTGGGGTTACTTTGAACTTTGGGGTTACATTGATAAAAACTTCCTTTTTTTTTTTAATCGCGAATATCTCTCGTTACCAAACGCATGCGTATATATTTTTTATTAGTCTGACAAGAACGATAGTTGTCCTTATTAATTGTTTAGACACACATTAAGTGAGTACGGCCGTTAAAATAGCGAATCACGTATTTATATTTACGTATACTTTTTGCTTTTTTTGTGTAAAATAACTTCTTAACTAACAATAAGGGCAGTGAGGTAAACGGTTCTTAATCACAATTAACTTGTCACAAGTGTGTTTAGGTATACAAATATAACGTTTTTGGGGTCTTAAATTCAAACTAAGTACTTACAACCATTGTTTTTATTCAATGATGGCTGAGATACGCGTCATACTCGTGAACGGGTGCTGTTTGCGGAGTCCGGTCTAATCAAGCTCACTCATGGCTTAAATTCAAACAATTTTCCTGCTGTTCTTGATATGAGAAATTGAATTCGCTACATGTTTGTTTATTTATGATTATTTAATATTATGACGCATGGAGACCTTATACATCTCTGAAACATTTAGTGAAATGTATCCGTTTGTTTTCTTTTTACTCTGACAACTAGAGACCTTTACATCTCTAGCAGTATAATAATGCTAATTTTAACGTTTAACTAAAAACAATTGTATGCCCTTTTACATATATCTTTACATCTATACATTTCTCAAAATTCATTAAATTTATATAATTGTTCTGACTATTAGAGACTTCATCTCTATTTAATGTACTACATCTGTATTTATATTAAATGAAATTTATGTTTCGCTTTTAATTAATGCATGTTAGCCGTAAGATGTTATAAAACTATTATTTGAAAAAAGGAAAGTCCCGCTGAGTTTCTTGCCGGATTCTTCTCAGGCAGTGGTGTAGGGTTAGAACCGGAGGTAGTTTTTTTTTTCTCTCATTCGCTATTTAGTTTAACGATTCAAAAGCGCTCGTTGCTGGGCCTAATTGAATAAAGAATATTTTGACTTTGACTTTTGACTTTGAATAGGGTGTCTTTGATCACCTACATGGGGTCACATTGATCAGAATCTTACGTATAGTTGGTTATGGTATGTCTATCCATTTGACTGTTTATTTTATAAGAAGATTGTTCTCTCTTCAATGTTTGATTTTTGTTTTTAATAAAGTTGAATACTGAAGTTTTTTTATTATGTTTCGGGGTTACTTTGATCACAAATATTTGATCACTACACTACGTAACTTTTGATACTGTAAACGGGGCGCGATTTAAATCCGGTCTTTGTTAGGTTGGCTAAGTCATCCAGCTCATTGAGGGTAGTTGGAATAAAAATATATAACCACCTGAGCCCGGAAATCAAGGAGGCTCCTTCTTATGAGCTGTTTGTAAAAAGAGTGAAGGACTTTTTAATTGAAAAAGCGTATTATAGGGTAGACGAATTATTTGATGCCTAGTTGACTGATTAAATTATATTATAATGATGTAATGATTGAAATGTAATTACTTAATTAAATTGTGTATTATTATTATTAGTTGAATGTAAATATTAGTGTAATTTTTTAAGTAAATATTGTTGTTTTTTGTTTTATTGTATTATTATTTTGACATGTGTTTAATTGACATTAAAGATTATGAATTTGAATTTGAATAAATTTGAACGGATTTATTTATTTCCTTAGGAGAAAGGAAAAGTAAGGGCTTACATTCAATTACCCTAAAAAAACGTAAAGTATCAAAGTAACCCCCATGTCAGTTTAACTTTGTTCACAACGTTTTATTTTTCTATCTTCATACATTTTTAAAGTAGCGTTTCTTTTTTTTTATCGAGAAAGATAACAAAAAGTTGATGTTACTATTTTATTTTTGGATTTTTTTTTAATTTTAGAAGATATTGAAGTTTATACTTTAAAATTGATCAATGTAACCCCAGTTTACGGTACCCACATCACGAGCCTTAATTGAGCTTACCGTAAGACTAAAGTGATTTGTGTAAGATGTCCCAAGATATTTATTTAGGTATTTAATGTGACCAATTTTGAACTTTCGTAGCGTCCCAGTGACCTCTAATCGCCAAAATAAATTAAGAAATTTAATAACCGGCTTCTGATTTCTCCAAGATCCCATCCTGTTCGATTAAAAAAAATATGTAATTTTTTTTATGTGACGAAGGTAGACAATTGATCTCTCAGCAAACCTGATGGCAAGCCAAGCCTTGTGGATGGGTACCTGAAACTGTGGTGTCAGGACGCAAACACTAAGGCTTGGCTAATGAAGTGGCTGGAGACGGCCACACTGACGAACGGAGACCATCTTGTTGGAAGGAGGGAGGACGAGATGGTCCGGAGCGTCAGATGTGGTATACTGATACCACGTCTGGAGAACGATCTCACCAAGGTCGGACGGGTCCTCAATTTCCAGAACCCGTGGGCCATGGTGAGAAAATGGACACTGCAGCACGCAATACCCCTGAAAAAGAAGGGGAATACTCTACTCTTGGTGGGAATACCTGAGGACGTCGTACCTACCATGATGGAAAAAGGAAGGAGATTGAACTACATGTGTGGGACAATCTACATCCGTTTCCAGCATGCTGGGGGACGCTTCAGAGATTCCCCGCCAGAGAAACAGGCCAGGGAGGAAACGACCGTGGACGGAGGGGAGGACAAGGCGCCTGACAGCGCACCTAAGGCGAGCACCCCCTCTGCCATGGACACGGACGACGCGCAGAACTCGGACTTGGAGGAAGGCATTCTGCTGGAATCTGAGGACGAGGACGGCCTGCCAAAGGGGATAAGCCTGCTGCACCTAAAGGGAAAGGCGGAGGGAACACCCTCTGATGGCGCCTTCCCAATGTAGGGTACTTCAGGTTAACCTCCAGCACAGCGAATCTGCAACGGCTCAACTTCGCAAATGGCTGGAGGTTAACCAGCCATCGATAGCCCTGATCCAGGAGCCGTGGATCAGAAACACACGCATAAACGGCCTTTGTAACACCGGAGGTAATATATTCTATAATACACATTGTAAACCTAGAACATGCATTTATATATCCCGAAACATTATGGCACAACCACTAACTCAATTCTGTTCCAGAGACGTGTGTGCCATAAAATTTCTCAGAACACAAAACTCAAAGCTGCCGGAGATAGTACTGGCGACCGCGTACATGGCGGCAGAGGATGATCCACCTCCAGCGGAGCTGAACGAGCTCATACGCTACTGTGAACATGAAAGGCTCGAGCTGGTCATATCCGCTGACTGCAACGGCCACCACAACCTATGGGGAATGGAAACAAACAACAAAAGAGGTAACGATCTAGTGGAATACCTAATGACTACTAACCTAGATATATTAAACACAGGATCTAAACCAACTTTTGTCACTCGTAGATGTAACACTATAATTGACATTACTCTAAGCACAGGTCTGGCTGCGCAACACATATCCAACTGGCACGTGTCGGAAGAGTTATCCTGCTCCGACCACAGATGGATACGGTACGACCTAACTGCTGACACCCACACAATAACGCCAAGAAGAAACCCAAGACGCACGGATACACCAGCGTATAGGGAACTTGTCGAAGGTAAACTTAAAAATACACAAATTTACAGACCTAACAATACAAGGGAGTTGGAGAAACAGGTAAACTCACTCACTACAAACATAACTGACAGCTTTGAAAACACATGTCCACTATCGACACCACCGGCTAGGAAAAACAACAACGGCTGGTGGGGACCAGAGTTGGAACGATTGAGAACAAAAATGAGACGACTCTTGAACAGAGCAATGAACACAAGTTCTGACGTTGATTGGGACGCTTACAAGACGGCCAAATCAGACTTCAAAAAAAGACTAAGATACAGAAAATCCCTCTCATGGCGGAAATTCTGTGACAACATATCCACGGCAACGCAAGCAAACAGAACAAGGAAGATCCTCGCAGATCAACCGAAACAGCTACTAGGCACCCTGCGGAGACTGGACAACACCACTACCACCACTCCAGCTGAAACGGAAAGGCTAATGGTGGAAACACACTTCCCGGGATGTAGAGTAGTAAACAAACAAAACCAAGACGAACAAACAACGGAATACTACCCGACTGAGACTGAGTGGGAGACAGCGGAACGCATAACAGAACTAAACAAAACAATATGGGCTGTGAATAGTTTTGAAAGCTATAAGTCACCAGGCACAGACGGAATCTTCCCAGCACTACTAAAATGGGGAGGCCTAAAACTAATGGAACACGTATCAAATATACTCTGCAGTTGCATAGCATTTAGATACATACCACACAAATGGAGGGAAGTAAAAGTAATCTTCCTACCAAAACCCGGCAAGACTGACTATTCGGACCCCAAGTCATTCCGGCCAATAAGCCTCACATCCTTCCTACTAAAAACTCTAGAAAGATTGTGCGACAGAGAACTGAAGGATACGGCTCTTAAGAACATAACTATACATCAAAACCAACACGCCTACAGTCAAGGCAAATCAACAGACTCAGCCCTTCATGCTGTAGTGAGCAATATAGAAAACGCACTGGAGAGGAAAAACTCCTGCCTCGGCACCTTTATCGATATAGAAGGGGCCTTTGACAAAACCAACTTTAGCAGCATTCAGTTAGCGCTTCAAAGACACGGAACAGACCACCTTATAACAGAATGGATCATGAACATGCTCAAACAGAGAGTAGTAATACTATCTGACAACGGAGAACACCAGGCACTCGTTATGAGAGGATGCCCCCAGGGAGGAGTACTATCACCACTACTCTGGAACCTGGTAGTGAACGATCTAGTAATGGAACTAAACAACAAACATTTTATGACCATAGCATACGCCGATGACCTGGTGATATTAGTAAGCGGCTTGATAATAAGCACACTATGTGACCTAACACAATCCGCACTAAGGATAGTGGAGAAATGGTGCATGGAGAATGACCTATCGGTAAACCCAAAGAAGACGGATGCAATGCTCTTCACACACAGAAGAAAGTTGGGTAGCTATGAAATGCCAACTCTCTTCGGAACGAAACTAACGCTTTCAAAGGAAGTTAAATACCTAGGAATAACCCTAGATGACAAACTCAACTGGGGCAAACACTTGGACAATAAACTGATCAGAGCTACAGTAACCTTTTGGCAATGCCGAAGGATGGTGGGCAAGAGATGGGGCCTAGCACCCCACATAATACTGTGGCTGTACAAAATGGTCATAATGCCGATGATCAGCTATGGCTCGGTTGTGTGGTGGCCTCGCACACAGCAAACCACTACAATAAATAAACTAAGTAAGATACAAAGACTAGCATGTGTGGCAACCACAGGCTGCATGAGAACCACTCCGACTGCAGCACTGGAAATAATGCTAGGATTGCTACCACTGCACATGCACATACAGAAAGAAGCGGCCGCCACAGCGCTTCGGCTTAAAAACCAAAATTTGTGGTCAAACCTCAGCTCGGCACACAAAAAGATCTATGACAAGATGATCTCTAGCATGCCAATACTAGAAGCACCTATTGACAAAATACCAAAGACGATGATCTTCTGGAAAGATTATGCCATATCGCTAACAGAAGATCAGAAGGAAGGACTAAATCAAACACACCTTAGAATATTTACAGATGGCTCAAAAACAAATGAAGGTACCGGATGTGGAGTCTTCTCAGAAGACCTTAACATGCACATTTCGAAACCTTTAGGAGAACATAGCACAGTTTTCCAGACGGAATGTGTGAGAATAATAGAAGCCTGCAAGGCACTGAGGAGACGAAAAACCAAAAATGAAAATATACTAATACTGTCAGACAGTAAATCAGTGCTGCAAGCGCTACAAAGTAACAAATTCACCTCAGAACTTATATTAGAATGTCACAGCTGCCTCATGGAGGAAAGCAAGGAAGGGAACAAAGTGACTATACAATGGATAAAAGGACACAGTGGCTCAAGAGGAAATGATGCGGCGGATGAACTGGCGAGAAAAGGGTCAGAGACACCGACGTACGGACCGGAACCCATCATACCACTACCATTATCATACATACGAAACCAACTGGGTCTATATCATCGACATCTCCACAATAAATGTTGGAACGACCTGGTCTCCTGCAGACAAACCAAAGAAGTACTACCTGAGTTAAACTGTAAAATCACGAAAACCCTACTACGAACACCCAGGCACAAACTGAGGAAAATAGTAGGATTGATCACCGGACACAACACTTTAAACAAACACCTGCACAATATGGGCAAAACAGATAGTCCTATGTGCAGGGCCTGCATGGAAGAGGAGGAAACAGCAAAACATATTCTTCTAGATTGTAAACAGGTAGAGGTATACAGGAGTAGGCACTTGGGGACTCCACAGACACTAAAGGAGGCATTTAGCAACCTGAAACATACACTGAGTTTCGTGGAGGAGCTTGGATGGTTGGAATAGGGCTACCTCGCTATCACGCAAAAAAGGCACAATGGTTGTCGAGTTGCGGAAAAAGCCCAGTAAAACTAACTAACTAACTAACTAAACCTGATGGAAAGCGGGAACTGAGGCCCATGGACATGGTGACCAAAATATCGCCTTTGCGCTGCCTACCCTGAGGACTTAG
Organism: Thaumatotibia leucotreta; assembly: GCA_025490895.1. Classification (NCBI taxonomy): domain Eukaryota; kingdom Metazoa; phylum Arthropoda; class Insecta; order Lepidoptera; family Tortricidae; genus Thaumatotibia; species Thaumatotibia leucotreta. The sequence continues at coordinate 23,429 of JALPQI010011880.1, forward strand.
TTGGATTGTCTCTATGCCAGTAATTACACCGGCTATCTTACCCCCAAACCAGAACACAGTAGGTACTAACTATTTAGCGGCAGGTTAACGGGTAAGACGGTGGTAGCTATCAAACACGAGGTCCTACCATCAGCAAAATATACTCGGTTCTCTTTGCTATCGAGTAACATATAAAAAATCTGTCAAATGAGGGTTTTCTGAAATGACGTTCACCAGAGCGGCAGCACTGAGGCGTCAGGTCCAGAAACTTGTCTAAATTCTCAGAGCGCCTATAGTTTCGTGTTTAAATGTTTTGTATGAGTTAATAAAATTAGATAAAAAAATAAAAACACCTTCTAGTTAGTTTTTCTTTGGGGGTAGATAGTTGTGTTTGTTAGCGGGACCTGACGGCTAAGTGGCGCCAATTAGTGGCATACGTTTTTGAGAAAACCCTCATTGAAAACATCCTTTTTGAAGTCACTTAAAACAGGATAATTTACATACACGATAAATATAAAATACATAATTAGGTAGGTACTAAATTTTTATGCTGTTCGGGTGTAGATCGGCTAAAAAACCCGTATGTCGTAAATTACGAAAGTAAATCGTTTGCAGGAATTGGAATTGGATTTTCCTTAATGTGGAACGCCTTTTTAACCGACTTCGAAAAAGGAGACTGTTCTCGATTCGACGGTTTTTTGTGTGTAAGTTACGTGTATGTACGAGAATCGTGAACCGATTTACAAATTTTTATTTATCGAAAGCCCCGAAATGGTCCCGATAGCACTAAGTTTTTTACATAAATAGTTTGCATAATAGTTTAAGGATTTATTTCTTACATAAATAGTATTAACGTAAACATATAACTGCCAAAGTATTTCACGATATGTGTCAAAGACGTCAAATGCTATGGGAAACCATATTTGTTTACTTTTTTTTATGCTAATGGCGAATAGTAAATAATATGTTTTATGTTCTATTTAAAAAAAATCGATTATTTTAAAATTTGCTAGTCATAATAAGGTCAGAGCAAATCATATATTTATCTACACCATAGCACATCAAACATACAAAACCTAGTAGGTACGGCAAAAACACGAAGATGGTTCCAAGATGAACCATAATTGCAATTTGACTCACTATATCTGTCCGCCATGACAGTTTGGAACCGGCGCGCGAGACGAAGCGTCGCGTGCGCATGATTCTTTTGTTTTTAGTCAATAGTTTGTGACCTTCACCTTTCTTATTATAACGGACAGTGCAAAAGTATTCAGTGATTTAAGTGACGAGACGAATAGATCTATATTTTTTCTTTTGACCAGTTGAGGTATTCAAAAAAAGTTCTTTTTTTTAAGGACTAACGTAAAAACCGAGGGATCTTTTGTTTCTGTCTTTCCAATTACGCTACAATTGGATTGACAAGGATAATTGCTTAGGATTTTCGATTTTAGAATTCAAGGTGTTTTTTTATGTTTTTATTTATAGTTGATAGATGAATTCTAGTCATTGTAGTTGTTGTAGTTTTGACAGCTCAGAAATTACCTTTATTTATGATGTTAAGACTATCGAAAAAATGGTGAGTCTTACCCTCATATTAATAAGGATAAATCTAACTGTCAAAATTTCAATCTTAATCTCGCAGAATATAAAATTGTTGTTCGAATCATTGTAACTTACCTACCACTACTAGATAATTTTATGTTATCATGGTAACTTGATTGTTATTTTAATTAGCCTAATGATGTTTTCGAGATCGTCTTAATGTAATTCTAGTTTTGGGTAATTGTTTTCCTTATTTTGTCAGCGATGTTTATGTTACTTATTTGAACACACAATTTAATAACCAGTTATTTAGTTAGGTGGTCATTTCTTTTTATTTTGTCTACTTTCAGAATGTTGAGTGTATGGGTAAATTTTGAGTTCTTTGTACTAAGTTATACTCGGCTACTTTGTACTAATAATTTGAAATTTTGTAATTAAATCTTATTTTCGTTTTGTCTTCGATACTTTCACGTCTGACAAGAAATAGTAAAATTGCCAGTACAATAAATTAATTCTTTTAATAATTTACAATATGGCGAATGCTCAAAAGGAATTTGTTAGTCAATGATTGTGTAGCAAGTTTTTTAGAGGTTTTCAACAGGTTATTTAGTGGGTAAACTCCCACAGCGCATAACGAGGAGTCCCATATAACCACCCGGGCCCGTCCTCACACCCACGTGGTATGCGTTATTCATTTCTACTCTCCTTAAAAAAAGTTTCTATCCTATTAACATAACGGTGATTGGTCGATCAAAGTTTTGATTGGCTATATTCGATAAACATTTGTCAAAGATGTCGCGCCGAATTATGCGCGGTGATAGGGTGATACTGATAAGAAAAGCGCTATGTCCTGGCCATCTTGGCACAATTTTATTGAACAATTGTTTTTGAGGGCATTTTTGAGCTGGCGTTAGACGTCCATGTTATATTATGGTCGCAGCCTGTTATGTTACAGAAGTTAATGACCGGTTCGGTTTGATGGACTAATCACAACTATTGTAATGTCAATGAAATATTGAAGAGGAGTGAAACTTGTCAACGAAATCTCAGGGCCGTTTTTGAAAGGCCATTTAGTATGGCATGCGGCTTCCATCTTTTATTTGTTGTTCTTCTTCTTCTACTTAACGTTATCCCGGCCTTTGCCAGGGTCCGCTTTCCTGCTACATTTCCTCCACTTTGCGCGATCCTGGGCATCTACTACAAGCCCATTCACACTCATGTCAGCTTTCACGACATTTAGCCATCCTTTCTTTTATTTGTTTAGAAGTTGAAGTAATGACGACACATAGTTTTTTACATTAAAAATCAATACTAAAGTGTTAGTGAAGTGTTCAAAATGATAAAAAAACTGTCAAGTGCCATAGTACTCTGCCTGATCTACGGAGTTGCGTCTCAAGGTAATTTTTCTCAAAAGTTGCTTTTGCCACATGACTTGTAAGTGTTTTTGTTATTTAAATTGACAGGTGTGTCACGATGATGTTCGAGAGGTCACCATTACGAGTAAGTACATTTTGATAGAACGTATTGCGAAAACACAAATCAAATTATTTATTAACTAAATATTTTGATTTGTACTTTTTATTTTTCCCCTTACTACTTAATACTATATAAGGTCCTAATTTATTAGTTGCAGATATTTTAACACATGATACTTTACATTAAAATAATTAACATTAAATATAAATTAAGAAATCTTTTCATGTAATTTTTTTGATTTCATGTTCCTAACAAAAAAATTAATTATAATTTAGTCTAAAAAAAATCATCATGTGTGCATTATCACATGTCACAATAACACTGTCTGTCATGTCATCAAACGACACAATCCAACGGAAAATAACATGACATTGACAATAAATTATTTAATTTATCGACGAGAAGTGGCCAGTTCCAGTTAAGTGGTACGTAAAAGAGGTACTAGAATCTGTTCAATGAGTTTTCATTTAATAATCACATAAACAGGGTGTTTTTACGTAGGAAATTTGTTTTTCCGTTTTCTCCAAAAAAACATCGTAAAAGCTATAATGTTTCACGGTTTAATATACTCCAGAGACCGAGTACTATCAGCTGTAAAAATATCTGCATCTAATAAATTAGGACCTTATATAAATTATAAATATTAGATGTCATATACCAAATAAAACGACCAAGATCACCTAATGTCCGAGGTGACATTAGGTGATCTGGGTCGTTTTTCTTTGGTATATGACATCTAATATTTATTTTAGAAGTAGCCCATACGTCGAGCTATCTGTATACAATATAGAAATAGTACATTGTGTATTAAGGGCGGTAAATAAGAAATACATAATTCTTGTACCTCCCGTGGCACACACAATGTTTTTCATCGCACCTGTGAGGCGAATCAATGTCGAAACGTATCGTGGAGTTACTACTGGTACCTACTTAAATATAACCAATGACTTACAAAGTCACCAATGAATTGACCAATTTAACATGTGAGCTCCGATTGCGCATGTTTACTACAGTCGTGCAGATCCACTTATACTAGGCAGTAGTGGGCCATAGGAATTAGAGCATTGCCAAATTACTTTATTCACATGTTGGTAAAAAGCGTTTTTACCCGCTCGTATTAAAGGATAAACAAGCGCTTTACGAGCTAGTGAGGGGAAAATGGTCTTAATCGCGTACCTAAACTAATGTTTAATTTTATCCTGACGTTTCGGACATGAAGTTACACCCGTGGTCGGCAGGCGGACTCAGTTTACGCCATTAGGACCCGTTTTCCGTTAAAATATGAGTGATAATCGTGAAAGTTTCCATCAATAAATATTGAGAATGTTCTGCTACTCGTACATTGATACCCTTGCCATAATTACAGCACCCGGTGACACTTGCTTTCAAAATGGCGTCGCTGGGACATGTAAGCTACTGCGTGACTGCCAAGCCATTACTGACAACCCAAAGAGTCAGTGGTGGAAACTTCCAGTAAGTATCCAGGCCTAATGCGAGCGACAAAGTGGGACATGTTTGGGTCAATCGTGTTTTTTAAGTCAGTAAGGTCATGCGGGGCAAATGCAACTAAGAGGTAAATCCGACTAATTGAAATACCTACTCCTAATTTATAAAAAGATCATACTTACCAACTATTGTGTTGCTTTAGAAATAAATCAAAGAATGTGTAACCGTTATAATGGCGTTCTGGGTATCTACCAAAACTTCTTAAAACAAATTAAAAAAAATGTCCATTAGTTGAATTTACCTCATAGTAGTATTTGCCCCGCATGACCTTATACAGTACATATATACTTCCGTAGAACGGGGTGGCTTTAAAATGCAGGGTCAAAATTCTTTTCGTTGTCTTGTTTCATACCACTCTGTCACGCTTTTAGTTACTGTTTCGACTAAGTAAATAAAAAAACCGGTGCACTTGTATTTCTTTTTCGCGCTAGAATCCATACATCAGAAATCGAAAACGCTATCTTTTATTCACGCTAGATTTTAATCCTTACGTGAGAAATTGAAAATAAAACATCGTCTCATACAAAAATCACCACTGTGTCACGTTTTTAGGCACACAAAATAAGACAACGAAAAAATTTTGATCCCGCAACTTTGAAATATTACTTTTTAACTCATACTCATTATACGAAATATACTCTGGCCACCTAAGAACTAATAAAACATTAAAGCCGCACGCCATACTAAATTGCCTTTCAAAAACGATTCTGAATTTTAGTTGACGAATATCACCCCCTCTTCAATGCATCCCGGTAATGAATTAAAAACCAACCTATTAAAACTTAAACCGCCATTTAAAAATATTTCTGATTGGTCCATCAAAGTTTTGAATGGCGATATTCTATAAACATTTGTCAAAGATGTTGCGCCGATGATGCGCGATGTTAAGGAAAGCGCTATGTCCTGCCCATCTTGACACAATGAGGGATTTTCTTTTTTTTCTGCCACTATGGGTAGGTGAAATGGCAGCACTGAGCGGGAGTTTTGACGAATTGTCAAAATAAATACGCGCATTTAATTTTCAATATGTTTATAGATTTATTTATTCTGAAAACGATTACTTTAGGAATATTGTTTTCTAAAATAAATAGTTCTAAGTCAATTCCCATGAAATTAACAGTTAGAGTAATTATTTTGAATACCAGTGACTTTGCGTGCCTGTTTTAGAGCTCAATCTTCAGTTCGATGACCGTGCCGTGTATGAGTAATCCATTACAAAATCAATACTCTTCCAAATAAAATAGAATTTCCATATTTTAGGTCCAGGTGCCTATGAATAGTATGAATCTGACAGCTGTGTGGACCAGACGCCTACTCTAGCGCCGCCTGGTGGCAGAAAAAATGTCGAAAACCCTCATTGTACAATTGTATTTGGGGGCATTTTTGGAGCTGGGGTTAGACGTCCATGTTATACAGGGCGTCCCACGGCGATGCCACATGGAGGGAAAGTACCTTAAATATCATAGATAGCGTATTTTGCTGAAAGAAGACTTTATTTTATTTTGAAAATTAAATAATACTGCATTAAAAAAAATCCAAAAAACATTTTGCTTTTTCTAGGCATCGAACCTACTTTAAAACAAAAAAAAATTCGTAATTTTATTCTGTCATTCGAAAGAATGGATAAAAAATAACAATTTTCCTTAAGAAACATAGCATCTAAAACTAAAAGAATAACCAAAAAAGTTTGGTTCAAAATTAGAAAAAAAATTGTAGTCGGTTCGATTTCCGGGTGAAGCAAGTATTTTTTTGAAAAACTTTGAATGCAGAATTACTACATTTAAAAAATAAAATAAAGTCTTCTTTTAGCAAAATACGCTATCTATGATATTTAAGGTACTTTCCCTCCATGTGGCATCGCCGTGGGACACCCTGTATATGGTCGCAGCACCGCTACGGTTCATATAATTGTATATTTCTTAGAGATGCGGGTTCGACGGCTTCGAAGTAATAATCTGCTGCGTGGAGACAGTCACCACCACTTCTGCGAGACCTGTCGCCACTACTCCTCGCCCAGGGTAAGAACTAAGGGCCATGTATCTAGTACAGTCTTGGCTTGATTAGATTATTTGTTAAGTTGAGATTCCCGAGAACATTATCTTTGCAAGTTTCGCAACTTATGAAACTTCTCCTCGGTACAATTCTACCCACAAGTAGTTTATTTATATTCTATCCGGATTGAAAGATTGTCGCGCAATTTTTTTGGCCTCGACTGTGACAAAATTTTAATTTGGAAATAATAATAATGTAACTGCTTATGAATAATGTTTTTTATACATATATCATACTTTTGCTGACACATCTATTAATCAGCTAAACTCAACCCTTTTGTGTTACGTACTAGTAAGGTTTAAAAAACTATGGATTTTATGAAAGTCATGGTAATTGTTTATTTTCTTCTTTTTGATTTATTATAAAAGCTTGTGTCTTAACCCTTGACTACCTACGTCTTGTTTGCATCACACAACCACCTACGTGCAGTCATGGAGACCGCTCCTTCTTATGGGACCTGATTTATTTACTTTGGCGTGACTGAAAGGGGTTTAAATATATTAAATACACTTTAAATTGTTTCAGGCATTTATTAATCAACAATAATACATAAATAATCAAAATTTTGTATTTCAAAATTAACATATTTATTAACTCGTTGTATTTTCGATTACAAAACTAAGTATCCTTCAGGATATGAGATCACAAAATTAAAGAACATTATATAAAACTTTTCATTATAAAACAATAAAATTGAACAATCAAAAATGCTATTAAACTATCTCATAGGGTTACAAATAAGTTATTTTTGTAAAATTACATGACTTTAAAATAACCATTTTTGTCTGCCGGCGACACACAATTTGTTCGATCATTGAAATTCAAAGCAATTTTCTAGTTCCGCGGAAGACGTTGATTATTTGCTCGACGCTCTAAATAGGGTCTCGCTAATTTTTCGTCCAGTTTCTTCATAAATTTGAACCTTTTTTCAAAACTGTGTCAAACTATAGTAACAATCATTATGAAATTTAAATAACACAACCACCTACGTGCGGTCACTGAGACACTTACAAATGTATCGCAACCACCTACATGCGGTCTCACAGACCGCCGATGCTAGTTTATTACTCACCAAATCCAAATGAGTGCACGTCTGAACGAGTCGACAGCATGGCCGGCAGTGAGGAGGGGCCGGGCAAAGGTACAAGGTCACAGAGGCGTGTGAGATGTACTTGCGTTCAGTTATTGTCAATTTTGAATAATCCAGTGTCTGTGAGACCGCACGTAGGTGGTTAAGGGTTAAATAGGAGAGACCTACGTCCAGCAGTGGACTATCATAGGCTGATGATGATGATGATGTGCACGACAAATAACTGACGATGATGGACGAATAACATGATATCACGATGGTCCCGTTGGCACCAAGTCGGGGTCTGATGATGAGATCTCGGAGAAATTGGTTGAAGTCGATTTTTGTTTAATTTGGTGATTATTTATTGACAAAAGGCTCCTAAACAGTATCTCTTTTACAGGACGACCACTACAGAATTCATAGTCCCAGTTTACGACTATAGCCCCAACACGCCTATACTGAATAACTGTGCTGCGTTGGACCCAAGCCAGACTGCGGCAAAGACTGGAAGAAAAGCTTGGGACAGTAAGTATTTATACACACATTGATGGAATAAGGCCTTGGTCCTACTGCCCACGCCGCACGAAGCCGACAATGTCCGCACGCTGCATCTGAATGGTGTGTTCTGAACTGAACTGAATATACAAACGATACTCCTCCTGGAGTATGTATGGCTGCTCCCGCGTTTCCGCTACTGCAGCTGTGGCCGGGTCGCATCCCACGAAGGTGGGACGGTCGTTGCACCGTCATTTGGGGACGGTGATGAGAGGATGTTGAAGGAAAATTTTCCATGGGCATGGCGAGAGAGACAATGATTTTGGTGATGTTGTTGCGGTAAGGCAAGGCAAAGTCCGATCTGAGAGAGATCTGAAAAGGAAGACAGATGGAGAGAGAGAGAGGCTGGTGCTCGATGCGCGGCAATGGTGTGTTCGAGAATGCTCGGGAGTGGTCGTTTTCTGCCGCTGCGTGCGTAGCAACGTACCGAGAAGTTTCATAAGTTGCGAAACTTCTATAGAGAATGTTCTCGATAATTTAAATTTCAATAAAAATCGTTGTAGATACAAGCCTATTAAGACATATTTTATGCCTTTTTTACTCAATTGTGAATTACAATATTCTTCATAACAGTTTTTTTATAAGTTCTCGTGGAAACATTCGCCCCGCCCACTACCACTTCAATTTAGTGATTCGGAGAGATTATCGGTCACTTTGGTTCTGTTGTTCCGTGCAGGCTGTAATAACCAATCAAACCTCTTTCTTCCAGAATGTATAGACTACCAACACGATCTGGTGTACCCTTGCGAGCAGACAGCCTTGTCAGGGAGCATGGGTAGAGCCAACCGCTGCGGTCACAACGTGGATGAGCTGATTGTTGGAGGAACGAACGCTAACCGGAACGAGTTTCCACATATGGTAACCTTCTTCGTTTCCTCATAACCAGAGATCGGACAAATGTGCGTCATTGTTCGCAATAATATGGATATGACTTCAAAGGACTATGCGTCAAAATGGACCAAAAACCAACAGAGCTGGGAGTAGTCTCATTAAAAAGGTCTCCTTATGTACTTTATTTTATTCTATAGGTGCAAAATTGAATTCCATTGGATATTTTTATATGAGTATGGCGTTCTGCGGGTACTGCCTAAGTAAATCATCGTCGTCCACACACCAATCATCATAGTATTTACTCTGATGAAAATACAAATATCTCCGTTTTGCAATGAAATTGAACATGGTACCCATAGAATGAAATGAAATAAATGTAAATAAGTATTTAATGACACCACTTTCAGCTCTGTTGGTTTTTGGTCCACTCTCCATACAAATCTGCCCATGGTCCTTTGATTGAATAATTAATCATTTTCTAAAATGTACCTATTTAACACCGGTAACTAGGAAAACCTTTTTAAATAGTCACCTAAAAGCTTCAAAATTAAATTTCAATAAATTATTCGTTTAATTATTCATTTAATCAACTTTGAGGTCATGTCCATATTATTGCGAACAATGACGCACATTTGTCCGATCCCTGCTCATGACTGAGAGTAGTGACCACTTGGGGACGTAATTTTATGCACCAAAGCTCTCCACTCCACACGGTTTATTTCTTAATCACGCACCAAACATTCAAACTTGTATTATTCCCAGACATTGGAATTCTGGTAGCATTTATGAGCTGTCGTAGGGACTTCTCGATTATAGACTACCGATTATACATAATGTAGGTATATCGATAAATACAGAAAATGTAAAATAATTAGGTATGATTACAAGTAGAAGTTAACAATAGGCGGTCTTATCGCTCATGAGCGATCTCGTTTAGATAACTTTTGAGTGGCTGAAAATGTTAAATAGAGATTTGCAATGAAAGCAATGAAAAATTAATAATAATATTCTTCCGTAAAACGTTTAATACCCATAAGAAACCCACAAATATTAATAAGGATTAATAAAATATTATTAGAACATATTGTGAAACTACAAATCAAATTATTTATTAACTAAATACAGAGAATGGTCAAAGGCGCCTAGCCTTGTAAGCGATTGCATATACCCGAGAAATTTGACCGGTGGTTGCTAAGACCGAGTGGCCGAGGGGTACAGGCATCAGTCGCGAAAGCTGAGTACGTGGGTTCGATCCCCACCTCGGACATAGGTGATCTTGGTCGTTTTTCTTTGGTATATGACATCTAATATTTATAAAATATTATTATGTTAATTTCTATTTACAATAATAAATACATACAACTCGCGTATATTAACTAATTTTAACTTCATTCCGAGTGAAGAGAATGTTATCTCAAAGAGATCGCTCATTAGCGATAAGACCTCTGTTGTTTACTTCTATTTGTAATCATAATTGTTTTACATTGTATTCTGCATGATATGCATAATGTATAATCGGTAATCTATAAACGAGAAGTCCCTATGACAGCTCAAATATGCTACCAGAATTCCGATGTCTGATTATTCCTTAATCACGCACGCACTTTTAGAACACAATTTTGATTTTATTACCAACATAAGTAAAACCTTAGACCTTGAGTTTATAAGTATACATTTTTAGTCAAAATTATTGATATTTATTTATTAGTATTAACTAGCAATGTACAATTGTACAAGTTGCAGAACATTCTCAAAATTTGCTTGTAAACCTATACTCAGAAATTTCCGGGAATTTCCATGTGAATTTAAGAGCAAGTTCTCATTGAGAATGTTTCTATGAGAACTTATAAAAATGTGTTATAGATAATTATTTTAAATCGTAAATAAGTAAACAAGGTAGTAAATGTAACTCATAACATAAGGCATGCATCTAGTACGGTCTTGGCTTGATTAGATTACTTATCTGTTAAATTGAGATTCCCGAGAACATTCTCTATGCAAGTTTTGCAACTTATGAAACTTATCCTCAGTACAATGCTAGTTAACGTAAAAATATGTTTTACGATATGTGTCAAAGACATTCAGCATAGCATTCAGTCAGCCATATTTGTTTACCGTCAAGTTTCTTACCGGTTTTTCTCAGGACCGTGGTGGTGTAGGATTAGAACCGACCGTTTAATAGATTGCAAATCAAATTTGAATACTGAACCATTTTACATGACTTCTGGTGTATCTTTATAATAACAGAGCAAATTTTCAGGTGCTGCTAGGCTACGGGCAGTCGAACGGTACAGCAGTATGGCAGTGCGGCGGTACACTACTCAGCGACCGGTTCATTCTCACTGCTGGACATTGCACTTCTGCTAGAGACCTGTAAGTTCTTCCAGTATTTCCAGGTGTTTATATTTTACGGGTAGTAACGAGACATCGGTGTGCCAGTGTGATTTAACACTGTTTAGTGACAGATTTATTGTTACTTCTGCGCATTGCACAATATTTTTCCCCTCACTAGCTCGCAAGGCATTCATTTATCCTGTAATACGAGCAGGTATATACTTAAACAGCTATTTTGTTTCAGAGGACCAGTTGCTTATGCCATCACAGGGACACTAAAACGGACGGACGACGTGTCCGCTTCTCAAGTCCATCGGATCCGACGCATCATCAGACATCCTCAGTACAAAGCACCTTCTAAATACCACGATATAGCCTTGCTTGAGACTGAGAACCCGTAAGTGTTGCTTTAAGGTACCAGCAAGTCTATTGGCAAAAAAAGATTATTAAAGCCTATACACCGTGTTTTTATTGATTTCCGTTAAATTAAAGGGAAGCTTATTTAGGTCAAAAATAATCAATTTGTCTAAGAAACTAGTATCTTAACTCTTACTGTTATTGAGTTATTAAAAAAATAAGTTTAATGACTGAACAAGTGTATTGCAACCTTTATTACATCCTAATGAAACTTGTTTTGACATGTGCCGTCAGTCACCTGAGATCTTATTCTTAAGGTTCTCTCACACTTACCATTTGATTTATTATGTATGAAAACGAAAAAAAAATTGTTTTTTCGAATTCGACTAAAAGCAATATACCAGGTAGCTCCAATTAACGTGCCAAGCAGCCTGTTAAAGGGTTTAGCAGCCTTACCGAACAAGTGGTGCCTTTCCCCACGGATGAGGTCAATATTTTAGGTGGTGTACTAGCAGGACCTAAGAATACTCCATGCTTAATATCAGCTCTAGATCTTCTTTTGTTTCAGAGTTATTCAAGATAATGTAAAATATACAGGGTGCCGTTGAAAGTGGCATATTTCGTAAACTGTTCAAGTTAGATCAACCAAACAAAATTGTGTTTGATAACAATAAAATAAACTACAAAATGCATATTTGTAACCTGCATCTTGTCCTTATTTTTCATAATAAAAAAAGGTTTCTTGTTTTTTTTTCCATATTTTTTTTTATTTCACGCGGAGGTACACCTACAAAAAAAATATGCATACATAGCCACTAATGTCCACTGTATACATAAATAAAAATATTCCCGTAAATCATCGTGCGTCATGCCAAAAAAAATTTTTTTTCAGAAGTAGTCGTTACTGGCATACAAACAAAGTACCAGTGCAGTGTGAACATAAGTTAGTGTATAGGTATACAATCTCTCGACACTTACCGCACAAAATATCATTGACGTAAATTGACTTATTAGTACATTTGCTTTATAAAAGAGAGATAAACATTTGACACATAGTATTGTTTTCTACATTTGATTTGTTGCATTTTCTGTAGGAAAATGGAAAAAATTAAGTGTAAGTCTTGTGAAAAAACGTTAAAAAATATATGTGGAAAAAAAGAGAAAATGCATACAAACTGGACAAGAGGCTGATTTATACAGGGTGTGGCCTCTAACAGGAGCAAAAAATCAAATGGAAGACTCCTCTGACTGCCTCTAGTTATTCGCAAAAGGTCCGAGTGTTTTAAAGTTATCCATTAAGGAGAAACAGTATGAAATAAAACTATGAAAACGGATAAACTCGCGTATATTAACTAATTTTAACTTCATTCCGACGTTTCGAACACTTAATAAGTTAATTATTACTTAATTAGTTAATATACGCGAGTTTATCCGTTTTCATAGTTTTATTTCATGAGTAATCCTCGCGGTAACCGAAGAAAATATTATGAGAAACAGTATGTTAAAGTTACGACCTATGAGTGATGTATCTAGGTATCACAACATTGTACCTTATTAATGATTAAACATATTGGTAGTTCAGTGGACATAAAACTAAATGAGCTAAAAAGTTTTTTTGAAGTCATGGTTTTTTAACTGGTTTAGCAAAAAAATTTTTTTTTTTTTGTATTACACCGATTTAACTTTTTTGGTATAAGTCAATTTACGTCAATGATAGTTTGTGCGGTAAGTGTCGAGAGATTGTATACCTACACACTAACTTATGTTCACACTGCACTGGTACTTTATTTGTATGCCAGTAACGACTAGTTCTAAAAAAAATTTTTTTTTAGCATGACGCACGATGATTTACGGAAATATTTTTATTTATGTATACAGTGGACATTAGTGGCTATGTATGCATATTTTTTTTGTAGGTGTACCTCCGCGTGAAATAAAAAAAAATATGGAAAAAAAAACAAGAAACCTTTTTTTATTATGAAAAATAAGGACAAGATGCAGGTTAAAAATATGCGTTTTGTAGTTTATTTTATTGTTATCAAACACAATTTTGTTTGGTTGATTTAACTTGAACAGTTTACGAAATATGCCACTTTCAACGGCACCCTGTATATTTTACATTATCTTGAATAACTCTGAAACAAAAGAAGATCTAGAGCTGATATTAAGCATGGAGTATTCTTAGGTCCTGCTAGTACACCAACTAAAATATTGACCTCATCCGTGGGGAAAGGCACCTCTTGTTCGGTAAGGCTGCTAAACCCTTTAACGGAATTAAAAAAAAACACGATGTATATTGTATAGTGTCCCACTGCTAGGCAAAGGTCTCCTTAAGTCTCCAATCGTCACGGTTTTGAGCAATCTGTGGCCAGCCGTTGAGGTACGCGTCAAGATCGTCCCTCCACCTCCTCCTGGGTCCAGCTGCTCGCCTGTCTTGTGGCACCAATTCCGTGGCTATTTTAGCCCACCTGCATGGGTGCATGTGGCAGACATGGCCGGACCAGTCCCATTTAAGCTTGAAAAAACATAAAAATTATTAAATATATTGTCAGACTTCGTCAAAGGCAACCATGGTTTAAGTAGATGTAGATAAACGACCTTATTATATTAAATTTCCACAACTTATATGGTAGGTACAAAAACAGAGAAATTAACAAAGAAAAGGGATTAAACTTAAAGCTAATTTGCAGTAAAATTACAAACAAAAAAAAGATGTTTTGACCATGTGTCGTTGTAGAGAATAGGCGCTGGCTCAGCATGTTGATGCGACAAGCCACATCGCTGATTTTCTGCCAGAACCTTAGGCACTGGTCTCACCGCAAGCTACTAAGCTAGGAACTATCGGCTATAAACACGAACAAAAGTTACGCATACGCACTCCCGTGTAAATAAAAGAGAC
>JALPQI010011881.1:0-24554 GCA_025490895.1 Thaumatotibia leucotreta
GTGGTTGATTGTCTATGATTTACTGTGGTTTGTGGTCATAATACACGATGGAAATTAGAAAGCTTTTAGTAAACGTTTGGAGTTTTTATTTATCGCGTTATTGGGCAACAAGCTGGTCCGTTTGATATTGTTACTAAGAAAAGTAGTGACTCATTGTTTGTGTGTTACTCGACATCTCCGAGAATTGTGAACCGATTTTTTTTTATCAAATGCCGAGATATGGCACTAGTGCGTAAAAAAACACCAACTGTACTGAATAGTACATTACGACACAAGTGCGAACATCAAATTCGAAACGAGTGGCGATATTTAAAACACGATCGAAGGGAGTGTTTTAAATCGACACGAGTTACGAATTTCCTTTTTGCACGTGTCTCGTACGACGTTTTTTAGTACAGAACAGATGGCCCTCCGAAGTTTTGGACCTGACGTAAAATGAGCCGCTTCTCGCACTACCGCGTAAAAAAGGCACCATCTGTACTTAAAAAATATAATAGGTACTCTTTACAATTTGTGAAGACGTACTTTGAAGAGTCGACGATACTTGCAAAAAATTGTTAAATTAATTGTTGTATATTATGTACTAGCGACCCGACCCGGCTGCGCACGGATACTATACTTACATAAAAAACTTCCTCTTGAATTACTCTACCTATTAAAAAAAAAGTCATCAAAATCCGTTGCGTAGTTCTAAAGATTTAAGCGTACAAAGGGACATAGGGACCGAAAAAGTGACGTTTATTTTATACTAGGTAGTGATTGTAATATGTAGGTACCTATGACATTTAGTCTGCTATACCTACATTGTTTATTTTTTTAGAGTTATGTGGACAAAATTAACTCAATTTTCCTTCAGGATTTTTTTACCATCATCTATAGTAGGTATATCCATAACAGCGGATCTACCGCAAAAATCGAAATTCGTAAATTTCGAGGATTTGTCTCTCTCACTCTAATGACGCCTTCGTTTGAGTGACAGAGAAACATCCTCGAAATTTACGAATTTCGATTTTCGCGGTAGTAGGCCAGTATGTAGAGTAGACAATATGCTTGTATCGTGAAAATCCATCATTAAACAAGCAAAGTCATTTATTACAGTCCCGAGCGGGACAAGCATGTTACAACTGATGCGTTTTCCTTTACACCTCAGAACTAAATGGTCGTATGTCCTGCACTTCCACGCAATACTTACAACCTAAAGCTCCTTACATACCTATCACTGCTCTCAGAACCGAATGGTAGTAAGTGTTATGTGTTGGTATGGTAGTTACGTCGTTTGCGAATGGAGTGTTTATTATCGTTCGAATGAGGAACAATGTGGCAGGTGCCGAGCCACCGCTGATTTTCTGGTTTGTTGGGTTTCGTAATGACATTTTCTCTATCGGAATGACACAGTAACTATTGTAATTTAACAATATGTTTACTAATGTACTCGTACTTTTACTATTACATCGTCGGGTAGTTAGGTACATAACCAGGCCAATTCTGTAACAATGCCTTGTATACAGATGTAGTGCAAAATCTTTTCTCTTCGGCTTTTCACGGAAACATCCGAATTCAAATTGCTGTCACAATGAACTTCAGTATTATATTGCACTGAAGGTAATTGAGAGTATTGAGACAGGGATAATAATTCGGGCGTTTTCGTGAAAAGCCGAAGAAAAAGGATTTTGCACTACATCTGTACATTGTTAATAGGGTTCCGTAGTAAACAAGGAACCCTTATAGTTTCGCTATGTCCATCGGTCTCTCTGTCTGTCTGTCCGCAACATAGCTCAGTCGACGTCAGTACTAGAAAGCAATTTGGTACAGATATAGGTACATATTAATCACGCCGACGAAGTGATCGAAAAAAATATAGAAATAAAATGTTTCGTGTACCTTGTATACATATTATTGCAGAATGGCATCTTGGCTAGTTCTGCTGACTCGTCTGCTGCCAAGTTTCTCAAACAGTACTAGACCGTTTTGCTTAAAAAGTTCACATAATTTTAATAGTTGTGCCCAATGATAGACCGTTTTGCTTAAAAAGTTCACATAATTTTAATATTTGTGCCTAATGATTTGATGCTTTGCATTGATGCTTTGTACTTAGTTTAAGCTTTAACATGGATTAAGTTTTTTTTTGTTTCTATTTTTAGCATCAAATAAACATTTTTCCTTTCAATGAGTTTTCGTGTCCCTTGTTGGAAAAGTTCACTTTAAGGGAGTCGGATTGAATTTTTTCCACTCAAGGACTTTATCTTTACTATTAATGCATATGATTATGAGTTATTACTTAATACTGTAGGTAGACTTGATCAAGCTTATTTCCTCACGGCCTCAATTAACATTCTTCATCTCGGGTGGAAGTATCTATTTCACCCTCAAATCATTGGCCAAACTATTTCATACGCTGTGGGCCATTTATAAGTTTAGCAATGCTTAACAATTTGCTATTTTGCAGAATTCAATAACAATCTGCTTGAATATAACCAAAAATATATAAGTAACTTTTATATAAAAAAAGAATTTCATCTTTCGTCCCCTAAGAGGGAAGAGGGTGACTAAAGTAAATCCTTTCTTATAGCTCCTTCGCACCCCAAGCCTGCTGCCAATTTGATATCTCCAGCGGCGAAGTTTCTCACCTGTCAATTACTCACAAATCTGTGTAGTTGTTATATTGTTTGGGGTGATTTTTGGTATAAAAGTTGCTTAGGTGTTTACGGGGTCACTAAGGCTGCGGCTCCATTGAGGCGGAGAGGAGCAGAGATGTGCAAAATTGACCAATTACGTTCTTCAAATTCAAAATTCGAAACACTGTGATGCGGTTTCATTGGCCAATTTTGCACATCTCCGCTCCTCTCCGCCTCAATGGAGCCGCAGCCTAATAACCTCATACACATTGTCATACTGAACACATTTTAGTCACATCATCAGCCTATATCAGAACCAGAACCATTATTTTGTATGGGGAAAAAGCCGGTATCCCATCCCTAAGGTCGTGTTATTTTGTAAATGTCGTGTACAGTTTTTGTTGAGTTGCAGACTGTGTACGATTAAACTGAGCTATATTATTGTATAACAAGTTATTCTGTGTCTGTAATTTGTTACTGTACCTTTCAAATAAAAAAAAAATAAAAAAAAATAAAAAATATATCAGTCCACTGCTGTAGACCTCTCCTATTAATAGAGTTTAGACGCATTAAGAGAGTAAATGCCCATAATTGCCACGCTGCACGCTGTGCAAACGGATTGGCGATCGCAGTAATACTGTGGCGGCGATCATAGTAGACACATGTCCACTATGATGACGCTGCTGCCCATCATCAATCTTTGCGGCTGATGCCTAAATCACTCTGCCACTCTAGCCAGGTTTAGGCAGCAGCCGCCAAAGCTGAGGACGTAGATTTAAACTTTCACGATTATCACTCATATTTTAAAGACAAACGGGTCTCAATCGCGTAAACTTACGTTTACGCCTGCGACCACGGGTGTAACGTCATGCCCGAAACGTCAGGATATAATTAAACGTAAGTTTACGCGATTAAGACCCGTTTGTCTTTAAAATCTGAGGACGTAGGTTTGAATCCCACCTCCAGCGTTGCTGAATTCGGTATTTTCTCTTGATAATAGCATCTAATATTTAGAATTAATGTCTATAAATAATACTCTTAACTTTTGGGGTTGATACTTTGGGACCGTGGGGGCCAAATACGCGTCGCCTCTATAAATACATTTCCAAGGGCACTATATTGAGGCGTCGGGTGGCCAGAGGGCTGGCCAGTATTTCGCGCAAAGACTCAGCATAGCAGTCCAGCGCGGCAATGAGGCCAGCCTTCTGGGCACTCTCCCAGCAGGACGTAGGGCAATTTTTTTATTCGAAATTTATGTTTATTGTGTTAATACTTTTTTCACATACTGTTACTACTTAAAAACACACTTCGAAAATATTTAACTAAACAATTGCAGTAGTTCTTTTTCGTTGGGTTTTCCGAGGACCCTGGACATGGAGTTAAACTGCACAGCGCTTCTTTAACACCACTATTTATTTATATTTTAAATGCACTTACTAAACATTGTTTACTGGTGAAGATCTGTCAGTAGTGTGATTTTAAAGGCTCATCATTCATAGACAATTTGTATGATGAACTTCCAAATTCAAATTGTATTAGTCAAGCACGAGTCGATTGCTTCACTAACAACCTTCATAATAACAGTTCCACAAAAATATCTAGTTCACTGTTAAAACTAACAAAAGCCCAACCCACTCCAGGTAACCACAGGTTCCCCTCGCGAATTTACCAAAGGGTATATTAGATGAAGATTCAATATGTTACGAAGGCACGGCGACACCATTAAGAAGTGGCGGCGTGGAAATCCCTCGGAATGTGGTGCTGCCTTTAGACGGGCACGGGTTAGTTCCACTTGACTTGCCTGAATATGCAAATCCAGTACACCTTTTGGCCAGTTTCTGATGAGAGAACACGAAGACATGCTTCAAAGTACTCTTACACATTTTGGCATCTCTCTCAAATGACATATTTAGCAAAGCCAGGAAGATGCATGTGAGTCGCTCTTCACGAATAGACCCTCTAAATAGTAGTAGTAGTAGTAGTAGTGAGCACTTTATTGTACATAATATAAACTTCTGTATAATTATAAAAATGTTATTACAAAGGCGAACTTATGCCTATAAGAGCCCTCTTTCAGCTAACTTTAGAGTGACTGGTTCATCAGATACTTTTTTTAACTGTTACAATGATAGTCTAACGTCTGTTCTATTTCTTTTAATCCAAAATTTACCAGGCCATTCATTTGTAAATGATGGAAATCTTAACTACTCATCTCCAACCAATCATCTCAAAATTCGATTGAATATTTTAAGTAAACTAAAATTTTTATATTATATTTTACCTGGACACCAAAAATTAGTTCTCCTATCGTTTTAGTTAAACCTAGGAACCTAATTTTGAATATTCAAATTTGACGTATTACGTAGAAGTGATTCTTTATTAGTTTAGAATAAACATATATCAATCAAATAAAACTCTAAAGCTCCGTTCTCACGGATTTTGCCGCTCTGTGTAAATTCTACAGATTTAGTTCATAAACAGTGCTTTGCAATATCTGAAGTCGTATATATACTCAACTGTTGTTACTGTGTACTATGAACTTTAGTAGAAGTTTCACTGAAGATTAGGAAAAATTTAGAAATTCCATCGTTTCAAGATGAATAAATGCTAAATATTGACTGTGTAAAATTCACGCACGTTGAACTTATCGCTTTAGTCAAGGGACTGTCCAGAATCCTTTCTAATTGAACAGATACTATTTTGCGACCATGCAAGTAAGCTCGCACGTGTGAAGAAAGCTCGGCCGCGGATTCCGATGAAATGAAAGGATATGCAGTGGAAAGCTTCTAGTGCGGACGAAAAACGACTGCTGTAAAATATTTGACTTTGCTTTTACTGTTAAATTGACCGGTAAAATGTCATTATTTTCAAATTCAGTGACCAATTCACTCATTCTGATTTATATTAGAGAAAATGGAAGTTTGCCGGCCTCCGTAGAGTTGATAGCTGCCTAGTTTTAGATTCCGGGTTCAAATCCCGGTGCGGGTATGTCTACCTTATATTTATCACAAAACACATTCGTTTCTCAATCATGGATGTTTTCTACGTATTTAAGTAGTTTAGTTTAGGTTCTCGAGTGGCGGCCACGTACCGGAAGGCGAAGCATGTGTAGGCCCCCCACAAGGTGGACTGATGACCTGGTGAAGGTCGCAGGAGTCTGCTGGATGCGGGTAGCGCAGGGCCGTGGCAATCTTTGGGGGAGGCCTATGTTCAGCAGTGGATGTCTTTCGGCTGATATGACGATGACGTATTGTCAAGGCATTTCAGTATCCACTGAAAACCCCGAAGATTTTTTTAGTCGAGTAAGCATGCTTCTATTGCCATGGTGATATATTTTAAGCACCATGGCCGCTGCGATGTATCTGATTAACGACTAAGGAATAATACAAAAAGAAGTTTTACTCTCATTCTCAGGGACTATACACCGTGTTTTTATTGATTTCCGTTAAATTGGACAGGTTACTTGGGACATTAAAAGAAGTTGCCTGGTATATCGGCTTTTGTTAATTTCTTTAAAAAAATGTTTTAATTGTTTTCATACATAATACTTGTAATGGTAAGTGTGAGAGAACCTTAAGAATATAAAGATCTCAGGTGACTGACGGCACACGTCAAAATAAGTAACATTAGGATGTAATAAAGGTTGCAGTACACTTGTTCAGTCATTAAACTTATTTTTTAAATAACTCAATAACAGTAAGAGTTAAGACACTAGTTTCTTAGAAAAATTGATTATTTTTGACCTAAATAAGCTTCCCTTTAATTTAACGGAAATCAATAAAAACACGGTGTATAGAAATATATAATATAAATATATTATATAAGTATTTATAATATCAAAGTTTGAAGCACGTTTAGTTATTTCTGAAACTATTTGAATCTACGTGATTTAACTAAGTGACAACTTGAAGAATTGTCGCCTCTCGACGGGGACGCTCTATAACAAGTACTCACTTTTCTACGCCACTGTATCCCGAGGGAAACACTTTTCCGCGCGACTGCCGACTATTCTAATTCAATATTCTTGTAAACCCAAAAACATGAGCCTTTATTCCTCTGTTTTCTCAAAAAATTTTTTGTGGAACGAATCAAAATATATTATAAATATTAGATTGTTATTACAAACCAAAGAAAAAACTACTACACCAACATTCGAGTTGGGGATCGAACCCACGTACTCAGCTGTCACTGATGCCTGTACAAAAAACCTAACATAAACAATTTACTACCTACTTTTAGAAACTTCGTAATTAAAGGACATAATATATTTATTTCAAAAATGTTGCAAACGGTTCTGATAAATTATTTTACGTCTATAATAATATTTATAAATTCATATTTTAACGACAAACGGGTCTTAATCACGTAAGCTTACGTTTAATATTATACTGAACGTTTTGGGCATGACGTTGCAACAAGTGCGGGTAGTTCGCAAAACCCGCGCGACTAGATGGTGTTGATACATTTTCTCGCCAGTCTGCCTGCGACCACGGGTGTAACTTCATGTCCGAAACGTCAGGATAATATTAAATGTAATTTTACGCGATTAAGACCCGTTTGTAATCAAAATATGAGATAATAAGATAATCGTGAAAGTTTACAATTTTACATCAATATATACAGGGTGGAAAGGGACGACGTTCCTTCCGTCTACCGACCGAGTCTACTATATCCGAGTCTCCTGTATATTGTTTTAAGTGCAGTGAAAACGCCTAAATAATTTAATTCAGTATTAAACTTTACTGTTTAAATAGTTCAAAACGCATAGATGGCCGAGTCTTGTTATTGCACGGAGTTGAGCTTAAAGCATTAAATGGTTTGGGGATTCTATTCTGGCACAAAAATTTTACGTATCAGCATTATATTAAATCAAATTAAATTCTAGCCTTGTAAGGGATTGCATATACCCAAGAAAATTTACTGGTTGGTTGCTAAGGCCGAGTGGCCGAGCGGTGCAGGCATCAGCCGCGAAAGCTGAGCACGTGGGCTCGATTCCCACCTCAGACGTTGGTGATCTTGGTCATTTTTCTTTGGTATATGACATCCAATATTTATAATTTATGTAGATTCGATCATTAATCAATGAATCTAACTATTAGAATTAGTGCAAAGACTGAGTGCCGAGCGCCCAGCGACATAAAACAAGGAGATGTAATTTATGATTTATTTTGACATAATATCAATCGAAATTCGTCCTACCAAGCTATAGAAAATGAAATGAAAAATAACAGCGCATGAAGCAGTGTTGCTTTTTTAAAATTTAATCCTAGTTTAAAAAGTATTTTTTATTTTTTCCGTGATTTCAGTGCTCGGCCGCTATGAAGTAAATTCTGACTCCTGTCATTTTAATATATTTTTTGTCAAAATGTCATAGTTGGTGTTCTGCTGTAATGTAATGTAAACTTTTGTTTTAATAAATAAATAAATAGTTGACAAATAATGGACTGACAGCTGTCAGAATTTACTACCTTACAGCCGAGCACTGTAATAAACAGACACCACAGATAAAAAATATACGTTACGAATTTATGATATTTGAATTTAGATTCTGTCTCACAGAATGGCTCCTCTACAATTATGAGGTATATAAACTCAGACAATGGAGCTTCCAACGTGATATCTGTCTGTTTAATGTATATGTTTACGTAATATATGTTTTCTCAAACATGCAATGAAATGTTGTAGTTACGTGCCTAAAAAGTGGCCGGGAAGGCCGGCAAGTGCCTCTTTTTTAATTTTCATTTGACATAGGGTTGTGACCTGGCATCTTGGCTTTTAGCCAATAATTATCTATAAGTAGGTACAGTCGACTCTCGTTATTTCAAACCTGCGATAATTCGAACCTCTCTATAATTCGAAGTTATCACGAGTTCCCTAGAAGATCTCTTGCTATTTCGAAAAAATTCAATACATTTTTAAACATTTGGTAATTCAAACAAAAAAGTAATAGCTACACAACAAAACCACGCGTTAATTCGAACTCGTGGGCGTTAAACATTCGCCAATTCAAAGTTATGAGATTAAAGAGGCAAGTATCCTACATTTTAGAAAAGTTGCACAAGCATTTGTTGTTAATTACATATTTGTTTGCCACTTAGTTAAGTTATTTTTCCGTTGGTTATGTGTACAGATTAAAAGTTTACGTTAGTTATGAGTCCTAGAAAGTATAGATGCTTGACGATTGCTGAAAAGAAGGACTTAATCGAAAACTAATAATTAATTAACATTATGTTTGTGCATGTGTGTGCTTCTAATCTTTTGATATTGTTAAAAAATGCATTTAATAAAAAATTACAGTTGATTATTACTTAACACCTTGTACTTTAATTTTTTTCCCGAATATTTCCGACCATTTGATATTTCAAACTCTCGATAAATCGTATTATTTGGATAGGTCCTTCGAGTTTCGAATTAACGAGAGGCGACTGTAATATTAGTATAAAAAAATGATTGGCAAATTTTTGCTGTTATAATTAGGTATTTAAATTATATAATTTAAAATAAATGTACAATAACTACTCAAAATAATATTTAAAAAGCAGTATTATTATACGGCGCGATCGTGGCCCCGATCACCACATGCGATCAATTGGACCCAACCCAACCGACCGCGTCGTCTGATACCGCTTTTTAAAAGTAAAAATTTGCAACTATCAAACAGGTCAATCTTAAAAAAAATGAGGTGTCGGTGTCGTATTTGACTTTTGTTGTGTTTCAAAGACTTCGTTATGTAGTTGACTTATAATTTCTTAGAAAAAAGATACATTTTTTTGTTTCATTTCATTGCATGTTTGAGAAAAGCATTATACATACCTCGGCCATGAAGTGACGGGTTGCCGTCCGAATACTATCCGGCCTCGCTTCGCTCGGCCGTCTACATATATTCGGCCGGCAACCAGTCACTTTCCGGCCTCGGTAGTAATGTACTATTTTATATGTCTAGACCTCGTCTGTAATAATGAGGGACATAAATGGGATATTTTAAAGACAAACGGGTCTTAATTGCGTAAACTTGCGTTTCATTAAACCTGACGTTTCGGGCATGATCTCAGGCAGACTGCAGTCTGTTCATGCCGAAAACGTCAGGTTATAATTAAACGTAAGTTTACGCGATTAAGACTCGTTTGTCTTTAAAATATGAGTGATAATCGTGAAAGTTTGTTGACATTGGTCAATGTAATGGCGCGTAATAGGCTACATTTTGACGCGAGAGGAAAAGCATTAGAAAGGTTACAGAACTCATAATTTTACATCATCATTTAAAACCCATCGTGGTTAAATCGTATATTCCACTATGCTTTCAACTGCTACGTTTACGATTGTAATATACATGTTTTATGTGACAGTTGTTGCTTCCGCGCAATTCGGTTAAAGGTGAAATGATCTATTGTATTGTATGATTTAGAAAGCAATTATACTTGTCATTCTTTAATCATAAGCAAATATGAAACCTACACCTCTGATCTTGGTTTTAACTTGTTTTCTACGAACACAGAAATAAAAGACATTAACACTGTAAAATGGGGTGAGTTGGAACGAATGTGAAGTTCTGTTACCTCGGACGGTCCCTCGGAGATCTTGTTCGTTTTTTCTTCGGTATATGACATCCAATATTTATAATTCTGTTACCTCGATAAAACCTAATTTTGTATGTGGAACATTGACTTAGTTACATTTTAAATAAACAGTCATTTTTCGGATTATCTGAATTTCGTTTCTTTTTTTTAATTATATTTGGTTATATTCATAATTTTAACGATATTTATCTCACCCCCTGGTTATGGTAGGGGCGCTTTTGGGTTCAGAGGGAATCTGTAACGTACTGTGAGATTATACAATTGCTAGGATTTACACAATAGAAAATATGTTGTTTGCGTGTTGTAGTGTTATGTTATTTTTAATATTCTAATTGCATAGCCCAAACGGACAATTCATCCCTACTCACCACATTTTACGATGCAAGGTTTGTTTACATTGCTTGCAATTTCTATTGGCGGCGACATTGCACGCTAAAACGTCCTCTTACACTTAATGCGTTTCTGAACTGAGCACAGAGCGCATGCGTTACCGATGTGGACACTGTAAACAGAATAGCTCCGACGAGAAAGGGCGTAAGTGTATTTGAATTGTATGGTTATACGACATTTTGGTTCAATATGGTGAAATAGCCGCACGTGTTTATTGTTTGCTGTAGTAACGGCTGCGTCGGAAATATTGAAGCATATGTTATTGTAATCTCAGTGTAACACTGCATTTACTAACCTCTCACATACTTTGATTTTTGCGATAGACTCAAGTCAAATAAGAGCGTTTATATCCTAATAGTAAATTAGTTAGGTACCTATCTATATATAGAGTGTGAATATAAAACGAGCGATAAATTAAACTATGTATAGGATTCCTAACTATAATTATTAATTTAGAGATAAAAAATGCCCTTTAAATGTACAGAACTTCTTCCACCTGAATTGATGATGATAATATATACGAAACCATAACGGTAATAGCCCCCACCAACCAAAGCTGTCATATATATCTGTACATTAACAGCTATACTGTAACGACTGGGGCACTTAGAAGCTGGATTGCATCTGGCTAGCTCATTTGGTGTCTCTGAGGCTTCCCTCTCGTTCTAGCACGAGGTGTGCGAGCGGGAAAGTAGCTCTTAGAGATAAGTACATCACACAATCTGAATGGAGGCCTATAGTCGTAGATATGTCATACACGGAGTGAGAAAGTGTGGAAGGGGCATACATTATCAGCCTATGATAGTCTACTGCTGGGAGTGCTGGACAATGGCCTCTCCTTAGCTTATGCGTTTGGACGCATTAGAAGGTAAATGCCCATAATCGCCACGCTAAGCAAGCGGGTTGGCGATCGCAGTATTGTGTCCACTATGATGATGCAGCTGTCCATCATCAATCTTCAATAAATAAATGGTCAGTGACACTATTTAGTGTCTAGTGCTTTAAAGCTCTTGGCCGACTCTTACGATTAAAGATTTATCTTTATTCTATTTTCGAAGAATAGTAATTGGCGGTCATAACATAATTGGCATAATTTTCAATACTAGAGTTAAATTATGTTATAACTACGTTCATTTGAACGTACTTATAACATACTTTTTTCCGCTTGATACTTTTTTCCGCTGAATCTGCAACCAATTTTGGTTGCAGATTCAGCGGAAAAAAGTATCGTAAAATGGGGTAAATGAGTAGGGATTGCGGGGGCAGTTGTACAATGAATGAGGCGACGAAATTTTAACGATAAAAGTGTCTTCATCATAGAATATAATAGAATATATTTATTGCATAAACACTACAAACAGCACCTTAATTATAAATACTTCTTACGAGCTAACAATTACATGATAATGCAACAAAGAACACAATAACACAGAGACATATAGGTGCCGCTGCAGTTGCTGCAATCGGACACCACTCAGCATAATGCTATGACAGATAATATGCCACAGCGCTGGTCTTCCGTGGTGCCCGGCGGCGTAAACGTCACGTAAACGTTTAGGGCATGACGTTACACCCGTGGTCGCAGGCAGACTCATGCCCGAATCGTCAGGATAATATTAAACGTATGTTTAACGAATGACGTCCTGCGGTTCTGCAAGAAAATTGGAAGCCTAGAAGGAAAGATTGGGGGAATACTACCGGAACATTAACCTGCAGCTCCAGCTAAGGGAAATGGGGTGAATGAGCACAAACACAAAATAAGACAACGAAAATAATTTTGACCCGTTTATCGTTGAAATATGAGCGATAATCGTTAAACTTTAAATAATTTAAATTAAAACCCTTTTCTGTTTAATTCTTCCAGCTTTTCTCATTCTACATCTTTGTAGCATTCACGACAAGCCCGCAGCGTCGGAAGTAGCATCGTGTAAAAGACATAAATGGGTCCCCTATAACGGCATCTTTAATATCTGCACGACGCCTTTATTCCCACGGCATTAGGTACACAATCGCAATTGATTCGGCTCAAGGTCTGGCAATTGTTCCATTTACTGCGCGTCTCCAATTGGCTCGTGAACATTGTCATGTAAACTGGGTTTTTGCATTCATATTCGCTAACAGCACTCTATTATAAACTAACAAACGTGAATAATTGCAGAAATATCTGTCAACCTGTTCAGTCAGTATCACATAGTTTGTAACAGCCAAAGTAGCCAAATTTATATTTGAAGCTAACGTACAGTCGAGCTCCTGAATATATGTACATTTTTCGCTTATAAAATCAATTGTAACTGAAGAACGTATTGTGAATTATTATTTTCACAATACGTTCAATAGATGGCAGCACCTGAACACACCCAAAACTGTAAAGTATTCTAATAGGAGGTGCAGGCATGTATTGCTTGCCCTTAGAGAATGGTCGAAGGCGAGAATGGTCTTGTAAGGGATTGCATATACCCGAAAAAAATGACCGGTGGTTGCTAAGACCGAGTGGCCGAGGGGTACAGGCATCAGCCGCGAAAGCTGAGTACGTGGGTTCAATCCCCACCTCGGACGTTAGGTGATCACCTAACGTCCGAGGTGGGGATTGGTCGTTTTTCTTTGGTATATGACATCTAATATTTATAATCAATTGTAACTGCATAAAATTTTGGTGATACATCATTGAAAAAGTAGTGGTGTTACTAAAAGTAGGACCTAATCCTTACAAATAGGTTTACTATTAGGCACTGGTCCAGAAAAGAAAAGAGACACGGTGACATTTCGTCGGGGATGACGCAATACCGCGTAACTAACAAATTCAATTAGGGTTTTGAGTGCCAATCAATTGGTTGATATTTGACCTCTATCTGCTTTGGTAGTTATGCGGTATTGCACTATCCCCGACGATTTGTAGTTCACCGCTGAGGTTGTAAGTATAGCTGAGTGATTAGCTAGTAGTATTAGGCCTTTGTCCAGCAGTAGACTAATATAGGCTGATGATGTGATGAAATTATATAAATTCAATGGTCTGGGAACAAAGAGCGGCAATACAAATTGATAGAAATCATAGAAATAACGAAACAAACATTTTTGATGTATAATTGTGTTATAGTAACATTAATTAAAGGTTATGCAACCCTTGTTTAAGAGAGGTCAAAAAAGGTGAGCGGCTTGGGCATTTTTTGACTCAGTTAAACAATACTGCATACAATACTTTTTCTACGATCACACACTTATTTTCAAATAAAATTGTAAATTTTAGAAATATTCTTAGACAAACACAATTGTATTAATCATCAAGGTCGGGCGGGAGACGTCAAAATAAATAAAAAAACTCCTCTATGGTTTACTATTAATACCATTTCATCAGAAATGACATTTAAAATTAGGTTGGCAGCCATGTATTTCATTACGTCTTGTATGCCCAAATGCGTTTATAGGGAATAGACAATATAGACTTATATTGACATCTGTAAGGTAGGGGCTTAAAGGTGTGTTCACGGCCCTGTAAATGACAAGTAAAAGTACGGGAGTAGAAAAAAAATCATAATATATCAAACCTCAAATGCTGTTTAATGTACTTTTTAATCCCACGTCTCCTCCGTATCTCTCTAAAAGATACATACATACTTGGCAGATGGTAGTGGGCACCGTTTGAGATCTAGTGTGAACTTGACGCTCGCTGTACCATCTAACAAGACTCGGTGTTATTCGATCTTTCACGGTCCACGCAGTGCAGTTGTGGAATAAGTTGCCACTGCCTCTTAGACAGTGTCAGTCGGTAGCATCACTCAAAAGAAATTTATATAAGTTGTGGCTATCGAACGACTTGTGTTCTGGTTGAGTACTTCGTATTGTTATTATGTATTTATATACGTGTATTTTGGTATTTATCTTATATATATATCTTTATATATATTTGGTGTACATATATATATTTAGTTTGCTTTTTGCATAGTGCTGGTTTGTCTATGTTAATATACTTTTCCTCTCAATTGCTCAAAGGTTAACTGGAAGAGATCCCTTGCAGGGATAAGTTCGCCTTTGTACATTGCTATTATTTTGTTACAATTGTGATTTATATGTTTTGCGTGTACAATAAAGTGTTTACTTACTTACTTACTTACTTACCTCATACCAGCGCAATATTATATTGTTATCTTCGGCGTCGCTATACTTACAGTAATTAATTCATTCATGGGAATATCACCTTTCTTTCACTCTTAATACAGGTGTTTTCTCCACCAAGTTAGTGTTTCAGGTACGAGTATATATATCGATGATATGAAAATCGTTTGGTAATCAATCATTAGAACCTGTCTCACAACTACATTAACACTTATTAACTCTAACCATTAAACAACGGATAAATATATCTTTATGTATCCTCTAAAGCTGTGTAATAATATAATCAACGTGTATAATTAAAATATTAAAATCATGGCTATAATTTCCCGTATTATTTGTTAGATAAATAAAGTTTATGCATCAGTCTTTGATCTGTGAACATTATACGAGGCTTCTCCGTAGTTTATTTCCGTTACGGTCGTGAAAAAACGGTGAATACGGCGTTGGTATGAAATACACGTAGGTTCATTGCCATCAAAGCTTTGTGAAACATTGACATAAAACATCAAAAGCACACTAAAAAAATATTTAAATAAGAGTTCCCAAAACTATGCAACACCTTCTTTAGAGCAATACGTCCAAATTTACATTACATTACTTCCTAGAAAGTTAACTCTCCATACCTACCTACGAACAAATAACACATGGAAGCCACACGCCATATTAAATTGCCTTTCAAAAACGGTCCTGAATTTTAGCTGTCAAATGTCACCCCCTCTTCAATGCATCACGGTAATGAATGTCAAAATCAACCTATGAAAACTTAAACCGCCATTTAAAAATAGTTGTCATTAGTCCATCAAAGTTTTGATTGGCGATATTCTATAAACATTATGTCAAAGATTGCGCCGAAATATGCGCAATCTTAAGAAAAGCGCTATGTCCTGCCCATCTTGGCACAATTGAATTGGTTTTGGGGGCATTTTTGAGCTTGCGTTAGACGTCCATGTTATATATGGTCGCAGATACCTACCTACCTGTATACCTATTTCCATATATGTATAATCTTATCTTTACTAAAAACAAAGTAGACCAAAGAATATGACTACTTATCCACGAAACTTAATAACAAGTGATTGTTAAACTTCATGTAACAAATTACCGTGAAAGTGCTCAAATACTTATGCCCCAAAACTCATAAATAATATGAGTAGTTACGTCACTCGCAGCCCCATAGCACGCATTTGAATTGTTATTCCCGATGAGTTTTGCTATTCTGTGCGTTTGCCGAGACTTGGGATTCCAGAAATGAGTGGACAGACAGTAAGAGTCGAGAAATAAGTTGAGTTACTCGAGAAATGAGTTGAGCGACTCGAGCAATGAGTTGATAGGTTCGGAAACTGCATCTATAATGAAATCGTTACAAAAGAACACAGTAGCGCAAAGAATATTATTATTCACTACGTACCCCAGTTTTTTTGTGCCCTAAAACTCATAAAAGATGCTTATACATAGCGAGTGTTTTAACTTAAATTTCCGATGGGTGTAGTGCCTCTCACATCACGTGAGTTTAAATTAGTCATTCGACTTGAGAAATGAGCCGGGACTCTATAAATGAAATAAGAGTCAATTGACTCGAGTATGAAAACCCTAAAATAGGTGTAGAGACGTGAGAAATGAGTTGAGAGACTCGAGAAATGTGTCGATCGACTAGAAAAATTTACTAATAATAGCCTTGAAAAAGGAATAGAGACTCGACTGACCCGAGAATTAATAAATTGAATGAATAAATCTGAGTCGAGAATCAATAAATGAGTTTACTATTACATTACTTATGTTAACATTAAGCCAAGATGTTTACGTCCGGGTCTGCCTTCCAGAAGTCCTTAGATACTTATACCCTTATTCATAAACGTCTGCTAACTTAACAAGCCGCTAATAATTGTTTGTCCCTTTCGGTCTTAACAATGTGTCCATAAGAGCAAAAGGGACAAACAATACTTAGCGGCTTGTTAATTTAACAGACGTTTATGAATAGGGGGGTTACTTTATTTTTTTTATTTTTATTTTATTTATTTGGGGCATCAACAGCAGTACATGAAAAATTACAAAGTACATACAAAAACTGAATGTACAGTAAACAAAGCCAATAAAAGATGTCCACAAAAATACTTTCCATCCCTCTTGCTCGCTTGTTGGTGCGAGCAAGAGGGATGGAAAGTAAGTCCTTGTTAAACTCACGCCGGCAGCTCATCTCATACTGGTATATTCGGGTGAATAGGTTTGGTTCACTCGTGCTCGGTAAGCGTTTAAAACAACCCCATGGTTTGTTTGTGACGCGGTCGCGTTCTAAACTGTATGATGAATCGGAAGGTTTGGTATAACTTGTGAAACATTCCTGAGGGAGACACTAATGAAGTACCATATGAACAAGCTGCGCCGAGCAAGATATTTCGTTCTTATAGGTACAGTCAAGTGCAAAAATAAGTATCGAAAGAATCCGCTCATAAATATGTTACGACGTTCTTATTACAGAGGATTTGAGTGCACTGACTGAGACATATTTTTAAACATTTTTGTGTACACTTTATTTTGTCTTCGACTGAGATTTATGGATGTGATTGGGATGAGATTTTTCAACTGTACTTATACGAATTTTAAACATTGGAATGGAAACACATAGATAATTATGTTTTCAATAGTACACTCAAACAATTGGAACACTAGGTAGGGTAAATTGCTAGTAACCAAAAAGAATGTATTCATAAATGTAACAAAAAATAAAAACCATATAAAAAAAGTATTATTAATAATTGCTAGTAACTGGCCACAGTGGCCACCCACCCGTAACTGGCCACTTATAATTGTATTAAACCTTGCGACAATTGTCACGGATTTTGGAAAATAAGAAGTAGTTTATTAACGATATAATAACGTCATTAGTAATAATTTTATGTTGGTGGCAAACAAGCACATGGCCCGTCCGATAGTAAGGTAGCCGTAGCCTACGGAGGCCTGTGACGTTAGTAACAGTGATATTTAACAACTTGTAATTGTGTCTTGTATATTGTCACACTTGTAATTATTGTGAAATAGGCCACTGGATAACCCACCCGAAAAGAAATAAACCACATCAGCACTATCTGTACTGAAGATTATATTGCATTATCATGAGTCATGACTCATAAAATCTCGCTCACTTATTACATGCATTTAATATTCACCGGCTAACAAAAACAGGAAGTTGTTGTTCGGACTTCCCTCCAGACCAGGACTCTTTTTAGGCCTTACCGTATAAGGAGCTCACGGAAATGGATTTTCCGGTTGAATCTTCAATGATAGTTTATTTTATAAATATGCGATGGCTATCAAGTTGCCCATCAGATAATAATTAGGTAAAGTCCATTTCAAATACGAAGGCCCGATTCCACTTGACAAAGTCATTAGGCGTCAACGATAAAATCAGTGATAACAAAAGATACCAGGGTGCTTAGACAAGTTGCCAATCGCTAACGCTTAATCGTCAATCGTAAACGAAAAGCAGCTCTCTTTGTCGCACTAATATGAAAGAGTGACAGAGAGGGAAAACTACGACACGCTACTAAGCGTTAGCGATTGGCAACTTGGCTAAGCATCCTGGCCAGACCCTTTTGTGGCGTGATATTTTTTGCATACATCGATGTACGACACGTGCTGCCAATTTGTAGTGGACCAATTAAATGACAAAAATAGCGAGTGGCATCGGGCCTTCGTATTTGAAATGGATTATACCTACTTAATTAAATTAGACATATATATAAAAAAATATATATCACGTACAAGAAATGCAATGCTTACAAACAACAACATTTGTTTCTGAATCATGGATATTTTCTACATATTTAAGTTTAGTTTAGGTTCTCGAGTGGCGACCAGGGTCCAAAGTGGCCTGATGACCTGGTGAAAGTCGCACGAGTCTGCTGGATGCGGGTGGCATAGGACCGGTCATTGTGGCAATCTTTGGGGGAGGCCTATGTTCAGCAGTGGACGTCTTCCGGCTGATATGATGATGATGATGATGAACTTTTGAAAAATTATCT
Organism: Thaumatotibia leucotreta; assembly: GCA_025490895.1. Classification (NCBI taxonomy): domain Eukaryota; kingdom Metazoa; phylum Arthropoda; class Insecta; order Lepidoptera; family Tortricidae; genus Thaumatotibia; species Thaumatotibia leucotreta. The sequence continues at coordinate 18,712 of JALPQI010011881.1, forward strand.
ATTCCAATGAAAACGTTTTGGAATAAATATACCTATACCTACATATCACAAAATTTACATTAGATTGCCTAGCGACTATTTACGGTAGACAACGTAATAAATATACTCTTTGATAAATAAACCTAATATTGTTTTTATTATTTTCCAGGTAACTGAACAACTTCTTCTGAAGACGAAATAACTAAGTTGTAATGTAAGTAAGTTCTAAAACTTTAATTGCTAAAGTCTGGCCCTTGGTGGCGCCACAACCGCGGGCACGCGTCAAGAACAACTCGACGTACGTTTGGCTGTAGTACGCATCGCTTTTCTGCTAGTTCACATGTAATCGCATAGATGGCGCTGTTATCAGTATATTGCTAAAACTTTTTTACAGCAAAATGACTTGTGAATTCAACATTTCCATAAAGAATATGGAACTGTAAATGTACCTGAAGGTAGCTATTTGTTTTATTGTATTGAATAACTTTATGAAACTAATTTGTTAAAACAATAAAATTAATACGAGGTACCTACAGAATATATACCTACTCTCATTGTTATTTACGTAAATTAATTTTAAATAGACAGGGAGGCCAAAAAAATTGTGCATCTCCGCTGAAAGTGAGGTTTTGGGAAGCCGAAAAACATATTTTTATAGAAATTAATTCAAGTTTTAGAAATATATTTACGTAGTCATAACAGTACCGGTAGGTAGGCAGGCAGTTATGAAAAAAAACGACATTTAAAACACTTCCTATGGGACCTATTTTGACACCCGAAACCTAACGAGCAACGGGAATGCCCTTATTTTTTGGCCACGCTAAAAAGTACTTACCCACTTCAACATTTTTTCTTCTTTCTCATCTTAATAAAATACTCATAATCTAAATCATTCTTACCTGTTATAAAACTATGAAAACGGATAAACTCATGGTCTGCGGGCGACCACCCGCGCCTCGCCACCAGACCACGAACCCTGTTAAGTGTTCGAAACGTCGGAATAAAGTTAAAGTTTTTTAATATACAGTGTGTGTCTTTCATAGCGACATTGCTTTTAAGTAACGATAGATTAAAGTGTTGTTAACCATTTTAGTAAAAGAATATAACGATTGCCTTTATTATTTAAGAGTTATTAATTTTTATAAAAATCTCGAGCAGCAATGTAATGCAAACATTTATTTGACGTTTCTGAGAGGAAAAGCTAGTTTCGTTTTCATTTTAATTCGATCAAATCATTAAAGTAACTGCGAACTGTTATCGACGTTAACTTATTTACTGAATTATCCATTACTAGAAAACACTACAATTTAAAACATGCGAGATTTGGACTACACTAGCACAACAAATTTACATCAACAATTCTTTTTGTCTTACTGTCTTAGTCAGCACATTTTGAATCGTATTTATTATTCACTGAACTGATATCAAAAATCACTGCACATACATTATCACTTCTTAGAAATCACATTACCTAGTTCAAACATTTTTATTAAATTTATTAGGAAAGTCTGTTGATCAACAAACTTGATGTTATCTTGACACTTCAACTCAATCAATGTGAAGTTTTCAATCGGTACATAAACAAAACGATTATCTGATTCCGCCTTCTTAGTTAACACAAAATTACCTAGCGCTTAATCGTCTCTGTCGCACTTAAAGTCCTTTTCTTATGATAGTCCGTGGGCTAGTCGGTCTGAAATTAGAAAACGGTATAATTTGGGGGTACCAAGTGTCCTTTTTACAGTAGTTAGACATATTCATAAGGATGTTTAAAAAGTATGATAGTCATCTCAAAGTGGTAGCTAATAGGCATACGGGCTATTTCAAGATTTCCGTTGTATGACAGGTATGGTTAAAATTAGGAGGTATAAATTTTCCTTTTCACGGCTGTTAGGTAAGCTTATAAAAACGTCAAAAATGCAAGATTGCCATTTATAAGTGCTACCTAACAAAAATGGGGGCCAATCAAAGATGGTGGATCTGAAGTTTTACAAAATCAAGTATATCTCGAGAACTATTAAATATATCTAATTACTCGCTTGAACAAAATTAAAGGCATATCTGTAAGCTTCATATTTTGCATATACACCATATTGCTAAAACCAACCAATAATTAATTATGACCAAATTTATGAAAATTTCGTGATTTTGATGTTTTTTGTGTCGTTTTTTTACATAGTAGTCATGACGCTAGAAACATTAAATATTTTCTTAAAGATAGTGTATTTAATAAGCTTTCATTTGATGTATATAACTTGTTGGCGGTATTAAAAAAAGACCCATAAAAAATATTTAAATGAATTGTAGTCATAATCTACTGTATACTTAGTGATTTAAAAGGCGAAGTCCGACTCACAGACCTCACAGTTCAGTTTTTTTTATATTTTTCAATCTTGGTTATTTGAGATAAGAACTATTATTTACGTCCATCGGCCCCATGAACCTAAAGTTTCTACGCCAAACGGTACAAAATCGTACTCTTTGCCGAGGCCCTTAGTTAAAGTTAATATACGCGAGTTTATTTGTTTTCATAGTTTTATTCCATGAGAAATCCTCGCGGTAACCGAAGAAAATATCATTCTTACCTGTTATCCAAAATTTTACATTGTTTCATTACTGATTTCATTAAATACATCCGATTAAGCCCTTTAAAGCTAATGTATTACAGCGTAAATTTGCGTAAACAGGTGGGCCCGAGGGTGAAGCTCTAAGGCTTAGGTCGGCTAAGGTAAGACCTATAGAGATAAGCGAGACACTTATTTCGTTTTCTTGTCCTGACCTACTTTTAAAATTGAACCTAGTTCCAGTTTCATATTTCTTGTTATAATGAGATATGGACTTAGAATACTGAGATTTATAAGGCTACAAGAGAAACCCTGGAGTTTTATAATTTTATTTTCAGATCAAAGGTAATTTGCGATTACAGAAAGCTTAAAGAAACATAAGTGACTTGGTACCTAAAAGGAAATAAAGTTATTTTCAAATTATAAATATTGGATGTCATATATACCAAAGAAAAAAGGTCTTTATTCTTCGACGTCGAGACATCGATGAACTAGGTCTAGTTCACCGATGTCTGAGGTGGGATTCGAACCCACGTATGTCAGAGCGCCGCTAATGCCTAAACCACTCGGTCTCCCAGTTTTAGTAAATATCAATATGTCTTAAATCGGCAAAGATTGATATTGTCACAAGAACACCACTCGTTGCCTGCATTTCCACACATGTATCATAACATATCGAGAAGACTTACATTAAGGTCAGTGCGGCTAAGTCCGGCATATTTAATTTTGAAGGAAAGTCCATTACATATGTCTTATACTGTTCAATTAGAGTCGGAAATCAGTTGGTAGACGGACTTTCCCGATAGACGGTCTTATCCGCATTGACCTTAGTAATAGATGCGAGAGTAGATTGATTAGAACTCCCGTTTGCAGAGAAAATAAAATTGTTTAAGATAATCATGTCGCCTTAGTAACACTTACGTTCTCTGTCACACTTACGTACGAATTCACAAGTGCGAGAGACAGAGGCAACACTTCGTGGTTCGCCATAGGGCCTCGGAAACCTGGGCGTCTTTGGCGGACGAATGAAGCAAATTGGCGACCTTATTTTATATTTAAATATTAATCTCTACCTTATGCTCATACAAAGGTTACAATGGAATAACGAGTCTCAACGCGTTATTTGCTTTGCCCTGATATCCACGAATTTCCCCAGTTACAAAAGGTAGTAACATCTTTTGACAACCATACACACTTGTGTTTTTCCTGTGGGTCATACAAATTTCTTCCCTGGGACCTTATGCATTGCTTATGACCCGAGTCGGAAAGCTTTTGAGACAAATGTACTGCTATTTAAATTGAATATTTAGTGTAGCATCCATTGTACAAATTTCTTATTCACTGTGTAAGCTGAATTGCTGAGTGAGTTTGCTTTGGCGTATGTACAGTTGTTGAATGTTGGAAAATTTTACTGTAGTCTTCGTCTTAAACAATTTTTGTTCACATTGTTCGGTAACGGATGAACAATAAAATATTACTTTGCTCTTACGCGATACCGAACGTGTATTTAATTAGTGTAACCCGCTATAATTACTTGCGTATTTTTTGCAACCGTACACCAGACCGACAACATCGTCAACTCCTGATGATGCCTCGTAGAGAGGCGAAACACGTGTCGAGTATAGTGTTATTGGTGGTGATTTGTTATAGTTATTTGCGTTTTTATTTTTGCGGCGGGAGGGTGGGAAAATTAATTGCATGCAAAAAATACGCAAATACTAATTATAGCGGGTTACACTAATTAACTACACGTTCGGTATCGCGGAAGAGCAAACCAATATTGTTCATCCTTTAATATCGACTTCCGCAAAGTAACGCCTGATTCAATTCATTACATTATTCGGTGTTATACTTTAAGGTGAAAATTTAAAATCAAAAAATCCTACATGTCCTTAGATATACCATGAATTATGATTATTGATCGATCAAACGAGCCCGCCGAAGGCGGGCGAAGTTCGATCGAAGTTATACGAAGCGTCTCGTTCGAAGATGATAGGTAACATGTAGTACTGTTAAGTATGCTAAAACTTCACAACGTTTAGAGATTTAAATTTAAAAAACTTCCCGCGCCGGGTCGCTGTCATCACCTCCCGCGCGCCTCTACGTCTACCGGACGCCATATATTTTAGAGTTAATTTTGCTATATCACAGTACAGCATAAGAAAGATGATTACAGGGCTGGGTCTGCCTGTGAAATTAATTTGATCATATAAAACATAACTTATTTGTAAGGGTGGGAAGTGATCATCTTCGAACGAGACGCTTCGTATAATTTCGATCGAACTTCGCCCGCCTTCGGCGGGCTCGTTTGATCGATCAATTATACTACGCGTCTCGTTCTCGATGATAGGTAACATGTAGATGTTTAGAGTCCGACTGTGATAGAGCCCTGTTAAAAGTATTTGTATTCTTTTACATTTAAATAATACAAATATTTAACATTTAAAGATCGTTTTTATTAACTATTTGTAATAATAACAAATATGTTTCAACGATTATTGAACAATAATTAGGCACATATAATCAACAACATTTAATTATTTGTCTTTAGTTAGAATACTAATAGCGAACCTATCATTTGGTTCTGTAATAGGTCTGTTATAGAAACGAGCGAATGTTTTTGATCCCTCCGCCCAACCAGCTGTTCTCCTTATTGTATCAATGTCTATACCTTTCCTATATGCAGTAGACACAGAGGCATGTTTAGTGCTGTATGCACTAAATTTATCAGTATCGATACCAGCTTTACTAAGTAAAGGACTTAATCCAATGACCGATTGTCTGAGGACTAACAGGTTTGTAGGGTTTTACTGAGGATAGAAATAATTTCTTATTTCCTGCCCTAATAGGAGCTGTTATTTTTAAATAGTCAAGAACTATAGTTGCTACACAAACTTTTGGTCGTTCTCTGAAAAAAGGAATCATAAGCAAAGGTTGATTTTTTCCAAGCTTTGATGTCTTTATCCTATCAGGAATTTTAATCTGAAGCCCTGAAGGAGTCACAACAATTTCATCTATGTTAATTAAGGCTATTGTTTGTAACCTATGGGCTGTAACCAGAACTAATAGTGTTGTAGTAATCTCGGATATAGTTTTTAAGGTTTGATTTTCTGAGCTTTCTTGCAATTCGATATATTGTAACACTTGCTCTGTATTCCAGGTTTCCGCATATTTAGGTGCAGATGGACGTCTCCTGTAAATGCCCTTAATAAATATGATAGCATCATTAGATATATCTCCCTTTGTTATGAGTGATATTGCTGATCTTGAAGAATTTAAAGTACCATAACTTGCATTTTC